>JASAND010014120.1:0-107874 GCA_030248195.1 Trissonchulus latispiculum
CTAGAACAAAATTTGACAATAATAAAATTGTGTAACATGTTGTTACATGCAAATTTTAGCTGATTACTAGTTAAGTACTTTCATCACTGCTTTCTTCAAGCCCTCTGTAGGCAAAAGCTGCAAGTTCTGCATCATCGTCAGAATTAAGAAGTGAATCCATGCTAATTATTGAACTAGAATCATCCTCTAAATTTTCGTTATTTTGATCACGTTCAGTAATTTCACTCACAACTGCGACTACACCTATACCGTAAGCTCTATCTGTTAATGGTACAAGGTCAGGTAATGGTAACCGAGGCCTACTATAAGGTCGCGGCCATTCAAATGAAAAATTTTCATTATCGAAAAACCTTCGGACGGGATAGGTTGGGCCATGCGGGTCGTGTGGTCTTATATCACGTATATAGCGGTAGCGACAAGCTTTGAATCTATGAGTAGTTTCAGGCTCAAATTTTTCATAATTTCGTGAATCTAGATTATACACATAGTCAGGTTCATTGACTGCATCACACGATAAAGGTACATTTCCAAATTCTGGAGGGGGGTGAACTAACCGTCCGTTTCTACTACTTTCGCTACTTGGCACATTATTTTCTTCCCTTTCGTTATCTCTTTCGGCTTCTTCTCTAATTCCTTCATGGGGAATTGCATCATAAACTCTGAAAATTTCAGCATATAAAAATATAAATTAATTTTTCTAGATTTTTAACATACTTTTTAATTGGACTTCAGATGATCTCGCAAAATCATTAGGAGTCTTCCAAGCCAATTCTCTCCTGGTGCGCAGACCAAATTAGGATGTTCTAGTGAAGTACCAGTGCCCCAAATGGGATCTTCTTCTCTGGTTTCTGCGATCTGGCGTTCTCCCGTTTGCAATAAATATTCACGAAAGTGTTCATTTTGAGAAAACTTTGCGTATAAACCTTCATACATAATATAACGCTTAACTTGATCCCATTCCTGTTTATCAAATCCACTCATATTGCGGGTTAAGCGTTTTTGCATAGCTGGCTGAGGTTCTTTCATAATTTTAGCAGCTATATCTTTTCGACCAAAATATCGGGCCTTGCTGGCCTGGTAATATTGTTCGGTGCAGACATAATGTTGACCTTGGATCTGAAATCTAACTGGGTGAAAGTTACTAAAGGGACTCCTTTGCCCTCCGAAAGTAACAGTCTTAACGGTCCATTTTTCATGAACGGTCATCACTGAAGGTGGGGAATATATGGTGGGTAGGGGCAGTACTGGTGCGCCAGGTCGGGGCAAAGTCGGGGTAATTCGTTTCTGATTTTGTCCCCAGACGGCTTTCCATGCGTTTCGTTCCCTCTTGCCTTGACGTTGTAGTCCCGAGGCCGGAACTAATGGTCCTATCGTGGGATCGATGACATGCATCCATAGGCGGGCTGTTTGGTCTATGGCAGCGGCGGCTGTTTCTCCAGCTGCATACGAGTAAATTGGTATTTCGCCAATTGTTATCTCTGCTTTCCACACGGGTGGAAACCCTTGAACACAACTTGTAGCAATTTTAGCTACTTTGTCGGAACTATGTTTTTCGACGAAACATGTTACTGCTCGATGCAGCGGATAGGGTTCCGGGTTCTTATAATACCGTTTTAACGATTCAAAGAATTCTTTAAAAAGGAATTCCACGCGTATCTTCAGTTGTGGCCATTGCGCCGTTTTCAATATGGTGAAAACTCGAGCGACTGCAGGCAATTGCAGATAGCGCACTATTTCGTAGACTTCTGTAACTTTTATCGGTAGTGGCTTGGCGTATTTGGCCTTTTGAATGTCCACATTCAAAAGTTCTCTAGTAAGAACGTTAGTATGAGTCACAACGATGCGTTCTTTGATTGGGCCTGGGATCATAAGTGAGGAATCCACCACTCTCATTCTCTTAGGTTCTGCCGGTTCAGGGGTTTGAATGAACTGTGGTGTGGGTGGGTAATACAACGATCGGCAGAAAACTTTCAGGTTGACTGAGAGCTGGTAAGTGTCATAGGATGGGAACAAGTCTGCGATGCAGACTTCAGCTACCTTATATTGAGCGAGGGCGTCGACAATAGCATCTCGCAACTGACTCGGCGTTGGGAGAAGGTCGACTCCAAATCTTTTGTAGTCAGAATTTTCCACAGGAGCGCTTTCTAGTAAGCATTTCGCCATATCTAGCAATTTTACGCCTTGGGACGGCCCTCGGATGATTCCAAATTGTTGCGGAAAGTCGGTGTTTAAGAACAACTCCGACAACTCGATCATTCCGTTTATTTGAAACCCAAAAGTATCTTGACAGCGTTTGCAATGATTGCGGCTGCCATTGATCATGAAGTAGCAAGGCGGTCTTTCTAGGAACGCCTTGAGGTCAGGCGGAAATGTACTCATCCGAAACGCGGTTAGATAACCAATACAGTACACGAAAATTTCTGAAGGCTCTTCAGAGAATACTAGTTGGAGTAGTGTCAGATGCTGACCCCCATGACTAGTGGTGTCAGTGTCTAGACCTTCGGTGTCTAGAGAACACCACACACTTTTCTTTGCCAAATTCATAATCTTCGGGAAGTGTTCGACATGTTGATCGAAATTCCATATTACGACGGGGTCAGCGGCTGATTGCTGGGACAGGCGCTGAATGGCTCCTTCCCACAATTCATGCCCTGGAGGTAAGGTAAGTTTACCTTTGCTCCGATTTTTCCATTTAAGGACAGCGTCTACGGGCTCTAGGACCTGGTTAGGTCCGTCAAACTGTATGATGCACCTGAAACAAATTAGTTCCACTTTAATCGGTGCCAATTAACTTTACAGAAATTTAGATACATATATCTTATAGTTCTGTTACTAATATTTAACTACAATTTAACAAAATTCGTCAAAAATGGGTTTGGGTTATCTAACATTTTTTTTACTCATAAATCTTAAAATATTGGAACGGGTTTAGTCGGGAACGCAGCGCATAGGGGGCATCGATTTGGGCAGCCTCGTCGGTTGGATCAATAACGTGTTGTTCGGGTAGGACAATTTCATCCCCTGATTCACTATTAGGCTCCGTGATAACTATATCAGGTATCTCATCCGTGTGGGTGTTTTCCACTTCCGGGGGAGCTATTTCACGGTTTGGTGGTTCTGTTTCCACCTCTGCGTGCTCTTCTGTATCGAGCGCAGGAATCGCCTCATCCCCCACATTATTGTTAGCTATTTGCTCGTCCAGCTCCTTAGGTTGTGCGGTCAGTCTAGGAACAGCATTACCATGATACCGTTTGAGCCTATTTATATGAACTGTTTGAGTTTTCCTATTCCTTCCTCGACTAGGTTCTATCGTCGCAGTAGGGTGCCGTAAGGATATTATAGTAAACGGTCCATGCCAGGTATGGGCTAGTTTTGTTGTTTTTCCTTTCGGAACAGCAGTATTATGCACCCAAACTTGATCTCCGACATGAAATCGTGGGTCATGTTCCCGCTTATCGTAGTTTAATTTTTGACGAGTTTGGGCTTCTTTAATGTGTTCTTTTGCTATATCCCATGCGTCCCTAATCCGTACCATGATGTAGATTTTGAAATCTTCTACATCAACCTGGTATCGGGGAAGTTGTAGAGTAACATCCAGAGGCAAATTGGGTTCTCTTCCGTACATAAGCAGAAACGGAGAACACTTTGTTGATTCTTGTCGACTAGCGCGGTATGCAAACAGAACATAGGGAATATAAGTATCCCAGTCACTTTGTTTCGAGTTGACGTACATGCTTAGCATTTTGAGGATAGTGCTATTGAAACGTTCTACTAGACCATCAGTCTGAGGGTGGTATGGAGTAGTAAAAGCCTGTTCGACGTCTAGTATTTGAGTAACTTCTTTCATTAATTTGGAAGTGAACTGAGTACCTTGGTCGGATAAGAGAACTGACGGGGCTCCAAAACGGCATACTATATTTTCCACAAAAAGTTTGGCTATTCCCTCAGCCTTTGCTTCCGACATGGCAAAAGCTTCAGCCCACTTGGTTAGATAGTCCATAAATACGACAATGTATTTGTTGCCAGATTCGGTCAGCGGTAAAGGACCTAGAATGTCCACAGCCATTCTATCCATGGCTCCTTCAATGGGGATAGGTTGTAATGGCGCCCGCACCAGTTTTCCTGGCTTGCGACCTGCGCAAGATTCGCAAGCACTGCACCATTCCTTAATATCGGAATACATTCCATCCCAGTAATATTTTGGTAGAATTTTCATATATGTCCTATCGAAGTTTTGATGGGCCCCCAATGGGCTATCATGGTATTCTCTCAGTATGAGTTCTCGTAGTGACATAGGGACCACTACTTGTTGATATAGTACTTGCTCCCTTTTCCCAATTTTAGGGTATAAATGGTGTAAAACCCCGTTTCTCATTGTGTATCTAACAGACTGCTTTATAATTTTCCTAGCGAACTGTTCGTCATCAGGTAGAGTTCCGTCCTCCAAATATTGTCTCATAGGCTGTACTTCAGGATCCCCGATTTGCTCACTCATCATTTGTAAATCCACAGTTTCTATGTCAGCTATGCTGACTTGTTCGTCATGGGGAATTCGCGACAGAAAGTCAGCGGCTGCATTACTTTTTCCGGGTTTATATTCAACGTCAAAATTATAGCTTTGCAAAGTTAGCGCCCATCGGGCTAGTCTCCCCTCTTGATGTTTTCCATACTTTATGAGCCAACGTAAAGGAGCATGATCTGTTATTACTCTAAAATGTCTGCCTGCAAGATACGTGCGAAAATATTTAATTGCCCAAACGACAGCTAAACACTCAAGTTCGACTATGCTATAGTTTTTCTCACTGTTACGAAGATTTCTGCTAGCATATGCTACAACGTGTTCGCCGTCTGATGTTTCTTGAGCCAGTATAGCTCCTAGACCGAGCTGAGATGCGTAATGGCCTGGCCTATTACAGGAGTTGCAGATGACCCTGCCATCGGCAGTCCATCTTTGGCGGGCTCCCCCGTTTCTATTAGGTGGGTCCCTATTGAAAGGTCGTGTAGGAGTTTCTCGAGAGTATGAATTCAAATAACTGGTAGTCGGGGGTCTTTGAACTTTATTTCTCATCTCAGCCAAATTTTCTTGAACATATTGTTGAAACTGTTCAAACTTTTTGGCTTGTGACACTGCTTGCGAATGCTGAAGTTTCATTGCATCCATGAGTTTTGACATTTCAGTCAGTAAGGGCTCTTTATTTTGAGGACTTGACTGTCTCTCAGTTTCAAAATTTCCATACGCTGCGACTGATCTTTGCGCACCTCTGCTAAGTCCATCAAGGGCTTCAATTTGTCTTGCCTTTTTAACAGCATCTTGAAAGTCTGTAGGATTTTGTAGAATTAACTGCGTTTTATACAATGGATTTAAGCCATTTATGAAACTGTTGAAAGCTAAATTTGATGCAGCATCAGTGTCCATATCAGGATAAGCTTTTTGCACTAAGCGCTGAACGGCATATGCAAAATCTTGAACGCTTTCCTTAAGCTTTTGAGTTCTACTATGAAGTTGCATGCTTGCTAATCTCTCGTATTCAGCTGGCTTAAGCCTGTCAACAAGTTCTCTTTCTAGCTTTTGTATAGTATCACGATCATCCGCATCTATGCTTCTATAAACGTCTAACGCAAAATCGCGAAGATAAGCGGGCAAAACTTTTAACTGCTTATCCTCATCCCAGTTTTGTGCAATGGCAACTAATTTGAAAACTACTAGCCAATCGTCTATACTTTGCTCATCAGATTTTCCATGAAAAGGTCTCAAAGTATCTTTTGGTAGCGAAACTGCTTCTGTGGGTCCGATAAGAACTGCTTTTGGATCAAAAGAGTTGCCATAGGTATCATAAAAACTTTGCTTAAAAGCTGTGAAGTCGTCACGAAGATTTGAAAAATCTTGCATAGTGTCAAGATTTGGTAGGGTTTGCAAACGATCGGTATACATTGCAAGGTCTTGCTTAATTTGATCTAAAACTTGAGCTTGAGCTTTTATAGCTCTTGAGTGTCGTTCAAGTCGGTCAAAGTCAGCAGATAAATTTGACGGGTTTGGGCCCCCTTTGGTATCGTCGGCATTACCCGTACTCATTGAGAATCTTCAACTTTTATTAGGTGTTTTGAAAATAGGGAATACGTGTCTGTGTGTAGTAGTGCTCCGAACCCAGGTCTTGCACCGGGAATCACAAAATTATCCAAGTTAAAATGTCAAGAATAGATAAAAATTACAACTCTAATCACAACTCTAGTCACACTGGCAATTAATACTCAAGTTCAATTAAACAATTATTAATAGAAAGTAATCAACTAGTCTAGTACCGTGCTCGAGCCATATCTATCGTCGAGACCAGTTCTGACTGACTTCCCACAGTTGACGGGCTATCGTTGGTTCCGGATCAGACTGATTGGATGATTCCACCAGGGACTGGGTTCTCTTCAGGAGGAGTTCAAGGAGGCGGTTACAGTTCTGACAAGGTGGAGGGTTCGCTGGAAGGGTAATAGGCAGGACGATGATAGGAGGGTTCTGATAAGGAGTAGGAGGTACGATCGACGGGAAGGGTGCAGGAGGAGCGGTAGAGAATCCGTAGGACGCGGCTGACTGATTGGTTGATTGATCGGGGATGACGGTTGGCTGGAACGGTGGCTGCTGTGGCTCTGTCGCTTCGAGCTGAGGCAGATGGTACATCAATCCAATGGTAGGGAACGCGTCGGACAAACCACGCTCTGCTACCAGATGTGGCGAGTCAGGTCCAAAGCAAAGTTCAGTTAAAGTTCACGTGGAAGCGTGTTAACTCGGCACTAACAGAGACTGGATCGTAGATTCACGCACAGTATATTTATTGGCAACAAAAGTTATAGTCCAAAAGCCAAGGGCAACAGCAGACAGAGTAGATAGAGCCGACAGAGCACTGCAGATACACAACATTAGTTTATATACTACACTAACTCCGCCTTCCATTAGTAAGGTCATTAGTGTTTTTGTAGGGCCAGTTGTTCCTTTGGAAAGTCAAAAAGTTCCAAGTAATTTAGTTTTCTAGTTCTTATATGGTGCGGTACCTTTGTTGATGACTGAATTTAGAAACTTGACTCATAACATTTGGCGTTAATGATCCTCGAGGCAATTTGCAAAGGAAATAGAAAAACTGAAAAGTTGTTGGAAATATTACTCAAAGTCTCAGTCTACCGTATAATTCTAGGAATTGCTTAAAGTTACCTAAAATATCTTTAACTTTATTGGTAGTTGGGTTAACTAATGAAATTTCAGATGAATAATAGAAATGATTGCTTAGGGATTACGGTAGCTAGTTGCGCAACTAGATGATACATAGGTAGGTACGTATTTAGCTAATGATATTAATTGGTAAGGAGAAGGATGCTTTTATATTTGTAATTATATTTTTAATTAAATAATATTTGTGATTTGATTTTAATGGGGACAAATTCTAATGGGTAATTTTCAATCTGTCACATATATATATATATATATATATATATATATATATATATATATATATATATATATATATATATATATATATATATATATATATATATATATATATTAGTGCATTAAAAATGGACACACTCTTTGGGCTGTTACTATAGTAACTAAAATAATCCACCGTCTGCATGTATCAGTCAGGTACCTTCCTTTTCTAGCAAAAACAATGTCTTTGACTGCATGATTGCTTTGTTGGCGATAGGATGCCACCAAGCTCAAATTATTGGAATCAAATATTGAGATCTAGAAACAAAATAAGTAATTTTCAAACATTAAACCACGCTTTTCAGTAGAGAGAAAATAAAGTTTATCTGAACTAGTTCCAAATTAAAGACAAATTGTTAAGGCAATTTAACACTACATCATGTTTTGGACTTCTTCTTCTTCTACTACTGCACTTACCTTTCCCTTACCATTTCCTGTATAAATATGGGTGCCTCTCCTATCAAAGGTAGCCGTAATGTTAAGATCTTGCTAAAATGTAAAAACATGGAATATTGCAAGTGCCTGTTTTACAGCAGTCTGCTACTAAAGAACGAAAAATATACGTATATACGTTTTGAAAACAATATTTATTAAATTTTAGGTTTTCCCGGAACTGAAATTTCAAATGTCTCAATTTTTCAGGAAATTCAGCAAAATTTGAAATTAATTGAAGCTTAAAGTTTTTCATCCATTTGTGAAATGAAAATTTAACTGACTTTTGCCATAAATCAAGCATGAAGCACAAGCCCTCTCCTCTCAAAACAAGAAGCCCTCGAGTTTTTGAAGCAGTCCTTCCCATGACCCAACCGCATGTTGACCTTCCTCGATATTCAACGTTCGTACTACAGACAGAAAACAAATAAACGTTATGTCAAAACAGAGGCTAAACTCACAAAAATAGTAGTACAATAGATACCCCTAGCTCGTCATCAGTAGGAATTGGAAAATGCTGACCGTTCGCTCGAACCAATATAGCCGCATGTTTGAGAGGGCATACCAAGAAAACATTACTAAAAATAAGCAAAAGCAAGAACACAAAATACTTCCAGTTTATGAAATATACAAAAACGGACGGTCACGGAAACGGACACATAAATGCCAAATTTTGCAAAACCTTTTTACAAAAATCTCTCTCTTGTCTCGATTACTCCCACCTCTCAAATTCTTAAAACTTACCAATTGAGCTAAAATTTGGTATATATGGGTATGTTTTCGACCACGCTAAGTTCAAATGTCGTTAAAATTTTCGATTTCGCGATATTAGATAAATTTTGATACGCAAGAGGGAACCAATGGAGACCGAAAAATTGTTTTCGATATTGCTGAAAAATTGCATTTATAGGGGTTTTCTTGGCCGTAGAACAGGAATCTGAAACCACTTTTTCGATTCAGCTTTTCGTTAAGTCAGCTTACATCGTACGTAAGCTAATAGTGTTTGAGCTCACCCCATGAAATCTTTTTCTAAAGATAAAAAAGGCAGACTCTATGCAAACAAGTTCTGTTAAAGTTACAGATGCTAGGATCCGGATATGTTTTCGTATCCGGACAACCGCACAGTAGTTTGCATTAACGAATATTCGGCTATTCAAGACTAAAAATCAGGAAAATTTTCCGATTTCACAGTACCATTCAAATTCCATTTTTCGCTCGCTGCGAATTTTTATTATAAAGCCAAACTGTAACCATGGTTTCAAAAACATTTCGGAGAACGTTTGGAAACTATTTGAAAATTTTTGACAAGTTTGTCAAAAACCTTAAGGTTCAATTACAACTTTGTAAATGTAAATGTACCGGATATCCGGATATTATCCGGATATCTAGTGCCCGTCAGTAGTTAAGCTGTATACGTATATTGAGGTTCCCTGCTAAACAACATTCGAGCTAGCGAGGCATAAAAACGGTTAATACAAGGAAAAAGGCAAAGAAGGTAAAACGGAGCCCACTCGTTTCGTTTATGAAATTCAGCACGTAAAATTGGAGAAGGAAATCGATAGCGATGTTCACATTCACCAGTCAACAGTTCCCATAATGCAACGGTATTATCCGTGCTGGCCGTCAATAATTTTCTTCCATTTCGACTCCAACTATAAGCAACAGAACAAATTAACAGCTCAGCTGAACAAATTAAAATGAAACCAAATAACCTAATGACCTAAATGATAATATACATAAGAGCTGAAACAAACCAAGACTATGAGTACACGAATACATTAACCCATATCTTACATACGTATACGTAAGAAAAACTAAACAACAACACTACTCTTCGTTTTATCTCCCAATAAGAAATGTACTAAACAAATGCACAAAATAACATCTTGCGTACCTAACTGAACAAGAAGGATGAACATGAGCTGATAATATCTTGGCAATACCACGTGTAATAAAATCTATAACAACAACCTTTCCATCATTGCAACCAACAGCCAGTAACGTTCCAAAGCGATTAAAGCAACATGTTAATGCAATACTGCTGCAATCAATTGTTCCATCAAATTCCTAAAATACAAAAACACACTGGGAATTTATTTCAGTACAACTATTTTAAGTAGAACAATGCCGGTTTGAAAGTGGTGACGAAAAATTGTTGAGAATAACAATTTCTGAACATTCTTTAATTAATGGGGAGAAAAACGAAAAAGGGGTGTGTAGAACGATAAAACGATCTGATTCCTCAGCGTCTCCGAAGAGCAAAATTGGGATGAATGTGATGGATCAAGGCCGCACCAAGCGGTGGGGTTCAAGGGGTCTAGACCCACCCCTTTGGGATGACTAGCAAAAGCAGAAATGAAATTTCATCCACTTTTATAAAATATCTCACGATATTTGAAAAAATTAAGTAAATATTAATTAGTTAAACAGTTAATGATTTAGACATGGGCGGAAAAAAGGACTGGAAAAAGGTCTTTTCCGTTTTTCCATTTTTTTTCCGGTGGGGTGGAAAAACTGGAAAAATATTCCTAGTGTTATTTTAACGATTTTCACAGCGAAATATGTTCTCTGAACTTTTCCGACGATTTCGCACTATTTACAGCCTTTTCCGTAGATCATAATATAGTAGGTGCGGGTAGGCTAAATTAGACCAAATTGTATTTGTTTTTTCGAAGCATCGGAAAAAATGGAAAGATATTTGAGACATGTTAGGAAAGTTAATTTATGATCAGAACATCAAGAAACTATCGAAAACACTGTTTAATGAGATAAAAAGACGATATTCATGAACTTGAGCTAATTCTGGGATTTAAGATTTTGCCATGGAATGTGTATGTGGTCGCGTATCTCAAGTAGAGTTAACAATTCCATGTCAAACAGTGGAATGTTCAGCCAAAAACTGCTAATACGTCTGGTAGTGTTTTCTTTACGAAGTGTGTTACCTACGAAAACCACAGACTAGGTCTAGCAGTACCGTCAAGGTATACAAGTCACCTGTAGATTACTTTGCCATATCGTCAGCTGAAGATTCCTGTATATAATCAATTCTGGAACCTTTGTAAGCGCTTGTGTAAGTGCACTACACGGTGAGGCTATAAAATATCTTGAAAACTGTTTCCATGCATGTAGAAAATTGAAATAACGAAACTTTTAGCAAAATGGTGAATTTTGGGGTGATCGGAAAAAGAAGGAAAAAATGGAAAAACCGGAAAAAAGGTTTTTCCGGCAATCTTTTTTTCCGGAAAAAACCAACCCTATAACGAACACTTTTGATGTGAAAGTGCAAACATTTTGCAACATTAATGGGGGGTCCACTTTAGGGTCATTTTTTCGACCATCTCCGATTTTTCTCATTTTCACTCACATATTTTATTGTCCAAGTGGGATATTTTAACGAGTTTATAAAATTTAAGTTGGCTCTCTTACGGTTGTTGAGAAAATTCACCTCAAAGTAGAGGAATGCACGTGTTAAACATAGGAAATCGAAAAAGTGTCGATTATTATTCTGCGCCAAAAAATTGTAAGAAAAAAGTAAGATACCGGGTAACATTTGGCATCGATTTAAACCTCTAAACAGACACTGTGTCACTGTGAAATTAGAATTTTGAATTAGGTCTTCAAAAAATGTTAATGAATTTTTGAAGTTAGCGAACTGCCGAAAATAGCTAAAATCTGTCGTTTTTGGTGACCAAAAATGGGGGTCACTGAGTTTGACTGCATTATAAAAATAGAGGTCCTAACTAAAAATTCTAAATCCGAACGATACCGAATGTTACTTGGAATCTTCTGCCAGTGCCATCAACTCATAAATTTAGGCCATGGCCTACTGCGCTTATTCAAGGGATTTTTTCTTGGGGGGGCTCCTTGGGGGCCCCCCAAAAGTCCGAGCGGCAAGGAAGTTTGGAGGGGGGGCGAAAATTATTCGAAAAATATGCTAAAAATGCCGCTATTTTTCTGGCATGTACCGTAAAAGTTGATTTTTATTGCAAAAATAGGTAGATTTAGTGTTAAAAAAGGCAAAAAAATAGTAAAAACCTCCGGCGAAGCTGGAAAATTTTTGAAAAGTTGGCCTTCTGAGCGAATTTTTCAGAGCAAAATTTGGTACCAAAAGGGGCACCCTTTGGTTTTCGGGGGCGGGGCACGAATTTTGTTGGGGAAAGATCGTTTATGGGGGGGTCACCCCCACCCGCTGGGCTTATTCTAGTGGGGGTGGGGTGGGCCCCCCCATAAACACCCTTCCCCCCCCAAAAAAGGTGGGCGCCCCTTTTGGTACCAAATTTTGCCCTAAAAAATTCGCTCAGAAGGCCAAATTTTCAAAGACTTTTCCTCAATTTTTGCACTTTTCAATACTAAATTTGCTTATTTTTGCTATAAAAATCAACTTTTATAGTATATGCCAGAAGAATAGCGTTATTTTTAGCATATTTTTTCGAAAAAGTTTCGCCCCCCCCCAAAAAAAATTCCTTGCCCCTCGGACTTTTGGGCCCCTCCCAAGAAAAAAACCCTAGTATAAGCCCAGCCCCCCCCCACTAGATTAAGCCCAGGGCCTACGCTATGGCCTAAAAAACGTATATATTAAACCACTAGCGTGGCCAGAAAATAATTTCGGTGGGGGGCAATGCAAAATTGTTCCGGGGGGTCTGGGGGGGGGGGGGTGCCCCCCAGAAGCTGAGAAATTTTGCTACTTCCTGACCTTCGTGGAATTTTTACAGAGAATTCGTTGAAATTACAATAACATTTAAGGCGCAGTGCTTGTTCATGCACCTAAATAACGCAGAAGGTGGTGAAAGTAGACCAAATATGGTAATTGGTATTTGGTACTCATTTTTTAGTGCAAAACACGTATTATAATGGTATAATATATAATATATATATATATATATATATATATATATATATATAATATATATAATATATATATATATATATATATATATATACAAGTAACAAAAATGCTCCGCACAAAAGAGGATAATATGTGTGTGTTGGCTGTATCGTATATATATATATCCTTTAAATATCCTTTAAATATATAATAAATATAAATAGGTATATATATCCTTTAAATTCCCGTTGAAGAAGTAAAGACAAAAGTTTCATGGGCACGTGACGTTATTTGGCACAGCAAATATTGGTGGATGGTTCCATGTCAAAAGTTGCTCAGCTCACTTAGGGCTTTCATTTGATACCAAATTTGACCACTTTTGAAAACTTTCATTTTTGACCGAAAATCGCCTAAGTCCCCACCTCACCCCACCACAGCACTCTACAGCCACTTTGAGCATGCAGTTCTATGACAAAAGTTGCTCAGCTCGCTTAGGGCTTTCATTTGGTACCAAATTTGACCACTTTTGAAAACTTTCATTTTTGACCGAAAATCGCCTAAGTCCCCACCCCACCCCACCACAGCACTCTACAGCCACTTTGAGCATGCAGTTCTATGACAAAAGTTGCTCAGCTCGCTTAGGGCTTTCATTTGGTACCAAATTTGACCACTTTTGAAAACTTTCATTTTTGACCGAAAATCGCCTAAGTCCCCACCCCAACCCACCACAGCACTCTACAGCCACTTTGAGCATGCAGTTCTATGACAAAAGTTGCTCAGCTCGCTTAGGGCTTTCATTTGGTACCAAATTTGACCACTTTTGAAAAATGTTATTTTCGACCACTTGACCCCCCACCCGACTGACCCTTCAAACGGCAAAGTGGAACCAGCCCAGCAAAATAGGTACGTCGGACGGCAAAACGGATACCGGGAATGAGCTGGGCACACCAGAAAACCCCTATAGACAAAGTTTTGAGAGGCCAGGTAGAGCCTACTATGGACCTCCAGGAAGCGGTTTCCGACATGACCCTCCAGACGGCAAAGTGGAACCAGCACAGCAAGATGGATGAGTCCTACGGCAAAAAGGACACCGGGAATGAGCTGGGCGCACCAGAAAACCCCTATAGACAAAGTTTTGAGAGGCCAGGTAAAGCCTACTATGGACCTCCAGGAAGCGATTTCCGACTTGACCCTCCCGACGGCAAAGTGGAACCAGCCCAGCAAGATGGGTGGGTCTGACGGTAAAACTGACTGCGGGAATCGATTCACCGTGCCAGAAAACCATTGTATGGAAGATTTGAGCGTTCAAAGTTAAATAGATAGCGAGAAATTTCGATTTTTCATTTTTCGAATTTTCGCCATCTTTGACGGGCCACTGTGGTCGCTAGGGAAATGATAGAGAAACGCAACCTGGACCGTTAGTTAGTTCAATATATGTAATTTCTGAATATAAAAAGAAATCAGCTCCAGCTCGTAACGTTCGACCTGAGCGACGACCACAAAAATGGTCACTTTTCGCTATGAGCCGACTTTGCGGCGCCACTGCGGCGCTGTGGCGCAGCTGCGGCGCAAAAAAAGTTGTGATTCTTAAATTCTTTAGAGGGTACTACTAGACCCCATAGCCCTTTAGGTTGGCCCACCGCTGCAGATCACGTGAAAGCGGCGAACATTATGTACAATACAACCATCAAATAGGAGAAACCGGAAAAAAAAACATCGCCGCCATAACCGGTCCGGGGCGCAACTTTTTAACGGTAAGTGATACGGGGCTGAAACTTCACAGACATACTAAACTCGATGTGCTCTACAATTTGCGCATGAAATCTGCGCAGAATCTGCGCAGGATTTTGCGCAGCTTCTGCGCAGCTTATTTTACACTGTCTCCAGCCACTTTTCACACATATTATAGGGGTCGCTGCCGCGACCCCTATGATATATATATATATATATATATAGTTCGCGCCGATGGTGCGAAAATTTTTTGAAAAATAGGCGTTTACACACGTGGTAGGAAAAAATTCCTGGGGGCAACACAATTTCGGGGGGGAATTCCCCCCATTTCCCCCCCCCCCTGGCTATGCGCCTGTACTAAACACTTACCTCAGGATAATTTTGACCAAATGTCTCTAAAACAAGCAAACAGACGAAATTTAGTAACAACACATGGACATATATATGTATATATATATACATAATATAAAGCAAAAGCCCCCCTTCTGAAATCATCTTATCCCCTGGAAATTCTGTTAGCAGAACCATTTTAAGGTGGTGGTATATCCTTTTGTGCAGTGCTTTTGTGGTGATTTTTAAAACGCTATAACTTTCGCAATTTTGGGAGTTAGAAACAGCTTTCTACATCGTTTTAAAGCTTATTATCTGTAAATTCACATGAGCTTACGGAACTGGCATAATTAGCAAAAAATAGTAGAAATTTTCTGGCATGCTGACATCTAAATAGATGAATATACATAGACCAAAAATTTTTGAACATCGATTTCTCAAACCTGAAGAATCGGCCAAAAGTTCCTTTTGTGCCACGATATGAAGGACATTATGGGCCGAGGGACGTTTTTTGGATTTGGCTCAGCAGTTCTTAAATGTTCCAAAAAATCGGCCAAATGTACGGTAACTAAATAAATTTATAAGTAAATTTCGCAACTTCGCATTGAGCTTTCTTGCTACTCGGTAAGTTTTAGCCCAAACCAAGAAAAACGTCCCTCCGCAAAAATAGGGCGAATTTTGCCATTTTGCCAAAAATTTTGCTATTTTTGCCAAAAATCTCGGGAATCCGTCGAGTAGTTTTTGAGAAATCGATGTTCGAAACAAACTAATTGCAGTTTTGCCAAAATGGTTTTTCGGTCAAATCTCTTGCTTAAAGTTATAAAATCCGGCTAATAGGCATTCATAAAATGTGCATTTGGACGATTTATCGATTAAGTATAAATGAGCCAACTTTGTCCTTAACGCGTTGCAGTAACTTTGAAAAAACCTATTTCCTCGCAAACGGCCATTTTTTGACCTTCAAAACAGTTTTTTGCTTATATTGACTTATATAATCACTAGAAATAGCTCAAAGGTTGTAAAAGCAAAAATGTTCATTTTCGTGTCCTCTTTCCAGCCACAACAACCAATCCCGTGTCTTGTCTACCTGAGCCTAAGGCCAAAAATCAAAACATTTTTATCATTTGGCCTAAAAATACGGGACTTGTCCCAGGGTGTTAAAGAGCACGGAAATAGGTTATATATTTCGTAAGTTTTAGCCATTTACGTAAAGGATTAAAGTCGTATGAGTCAAAAATGACCGAAAGGAAACCAACACCTTAAGCTCGAGGGAAGAGCCAGTTAAACAATTATATATATACACAAGTTTTTGTGGAAGAGTAGGTTGTGCATATATATACGTGCTCTCAAACACAGGCTTCGCGCTTCAACCATTGCAGTATGTGCTTGTCGAGACGATGGTAATCTTTTCACCCATCGCGGACCTCTAATTAGCTGGCACCAACCAGGCCATCAAACACGGCCTATCCCTCCCGCGCAGACATCTTTAGACTTAAAGTGAGAATTTTTAAACATCTAACAGAAGCTTACCTACAAGTTCCAAGTTCATAAATATCCTAAGTATGGCAAGTTAGGTATCCAATCCTGGAATTTAGAAGAGTATACATAATACAACAAGTAAGAAACATATATGCGTATTAGTGATGGGCACTGGATATCCGGATATCCGGATAATTTTTATATCCGGATAATATCCGATTTGAGAAAAATATCCGGATATCCATGTATATACATTTCAGACAACGTAATGAGAAATAAGCAAATTTGTGCCAAAAATTTTCAAAAATGTTAAAATATTTGTCAAAAATTTTTCTAAAAATATTTTTAAAACCAAGGTTGTGGCTTCGCTGTATGATAAAAATTCACAGCATACCGAAAAATTGACAGAAAATTCAAAGTTAAACTGAAAAATCGAAAAATTTTCTTGAAGTTCAATTTGAAATCGGCGCATAACCGGATATCCGTTAACGCAAAATAGGCGGATATCCGGATATGAAAAAATATCCGGTGCCCATCACTAATGCGTATACGTATGTATACTCCTGTCTTTGGCATAGGTGTACATGGGGGACAGGGGCCAAATGCACAAGTCCCGACCCTACCACATTGTTGAAATTTTGGAGGCAGATCCCACCCCCAAATGGACAACCCAGCAGACCCCACCCCCACCCACTCAAATTTGCCAGACCCCACCATCAAAATTTTCAAACAAATTATGTTACAAACAAATCGTTTGTATAGTATATATTGCTAATTTTTGGTTTTAAATAGCGTTTTTTGATAAAATTGCAATTTTTCTTATATCTATGACGAAAAATTTTTACCCCCTCCCACAAATCAGATTTTCCGGACCCCTCACCCTCACCGCCCCACCCAAAATTTCGGGATTTTCGGGTACCCCCACTGCCAAGTGCCACTCAATTTTTTCTCAAGTCTTTAACGTTTTAGGCGTTTTTGCACCGTTTTAAAGCGATTTTAGGTCCAAAAATCGTTGGGAGGGTAGCCAAAAGCATAGTTTTCCTGGAACTTTGGGTCTGGGTGGGGGGTATATATATACTAGGGGGAAAATGCCCTCGACGGGCAACCAACTTGGTAGAATAGGGAAAGACTTGAATGTTAAATACCCGGTGCATGGTTACAACTGAGATTCTGCTGAAGCGGAAAAATGCCGTTTCTCAGCGACTAAAATGACAGAAACCAGCTTCAAGCCTAATAGGGAATCTACTCGGCGACTAAAATGAAAGAAACCAGCTTTGTGCGCCGAATAGGGAATCTACTCGGCGACTAAAATGAAAGAAACCAGCTTTGTCGCCGAATAGGGAATTCCCTCCTTCCGCCCTATTCGCGCGAACTTATCGTCTTTCGGGAGGAAATATATAGGTAATTTATTCTGTTAGGAACTGCAAACGTAAGCATTGCTCTCAATATGACATTTCCCGTACCGGTTGCGTGGTGACTAGGGGTGGCGCTAGATTAATTTCTTTTTGAGCTACCTGATCCGTAAAAATTTTATGCATACAACCGGTAGCAGGACCAACAGAAAGCAACAATAAGTATATATGCAGTTTAAACAATTTGTGGTCGACAGTCCTTGTGCTAAAACATATACAATCAATCGCATTTCATTTTATATAATGTTTGATTGTATCAATTCTCGGCAAGAACAGCACAGAGCACACCTATCACAGGGGTCGGGGCAGCGACCCCTATAATATATATGTGTTATATATGCTCTCAATGTTTCTGATAGCACATCGAAGACATCGTATTTATGCCTGTGAAAACCTTGACTTACGTAAGTGCTTGATAAAACTGTTGTTTTGCATTCTGAAGTAATTCTGCCATTATGCTCTCTCATTATTCAGCAAAGCAACACATAACAGGCTTCAAAGTTCGCGCGAATAGGGCGGGAGGAGGGAATTCCCTATTCGGCGACAAAGCTGGTTTCTTTCATTTTAGTCGCCGAGTAGATTCCCTATTCGGCGCAAAGCTGGTTTCTTTCATTTTAGTCGCCGAGTAGATTCCCTATTCGGCGCACAAAGCTGGTTTCTGTCATTTTAGTCGCTGAGAAATGGCATTTTTCCGCTTCAGCAGAATCTCAGTTGTAACCATGCACCGTGCAGGGTTTTTTTTGTGCATTTTACTGTGCATATGCACACTTTTTTTCCAAAATGCACACTCGAATTTAAAAATGCACACATAAATGCACAGTCAAATTTTGCTTCCGCTAACCACAAAATGCTCTAAAAAATTTCCAAAGTGCTTTAAATTTTAAAAAAAGCTCTAGCTTTTAGCTGGGGGCTGCCGCCCCCAGACCCCCGCTTTTTCTTACGTACTATTTTTCGGTCATGGCAACGTCGATACAACCTTTCTTTGTTTTATTCTTCCTCACTAAAGCCATTAATTATTGAAATATTTTTGCTTTAGATTGTAAGTATATATTTATACTAGTGTGCGTTCCTTCATCGTCAAAAATAAAAGGCTGGATTAAGCCAATTTTTCTTAAAGCGTTTCTTTACATTTTCTTCCTCTACAACGGTTCGACATGTGCAATGCTAGCTCTCTTATTGCCGTTTGTTAATCTGTTAAAATGGCAAGAAGTTGTTCATAAAAATTTCTTTCGTGTTCAAAATTCCAAAAAACTCCCAACTTCTGGGGAACTCCGCCCCCAGACCTCCCCGGCGTCGACTTTCAATCTAATTGCTGCATTATGTATATATATGTTAGATGTATATATTAAATGGCTACCCGCAGAATAGGGCTGAATTGCACCAATACGTAATTTCAGCTCGGATTTTATCGTTACCTTGAAGAAATTCTTGAATTGTATAAGTAAATTTGGCATCAAATTGACAATCCTATGTTGATTTTATGTTATTCACAATTTTGCGCTTAATAGGTTCACAGCATTGCAGATGTCAAAACCCGACACCTATATACGTTAGTTTGTATAGTTCTGCATTTGCCTAAATATCAGTATACGTGTGCTAACCAGTTAAGATTTAAAATAGTCATCAAAACATCAACTAAAGCGTGGGATTCCAGTTGAAGTCAAAAATGCGCAGAACACAAAATTACGGCCAAAAATGTACGTTATAGTTCAAAATAAGCAATTTTTTAAAAATGCACACATTTTTTCCAAAATGCACACTATTTTTTAAAAATGCACAAAAAATGCACACTTGTCCGCAACCAAAAAAAACCCTGGCACCGTGTATTTAACATTCAAGTCTTTCCCTATTCTACCAAGTTGGTTGCCCGTCGAGGGCATTTTCCCCCCTAGTTTCGCTTATTTTTCCGCTGCAGAGAAAATCATGTCAGAGAAGTTGCATATATACGTACACAATGTAAGCAAAGCTAGCTACCGCAAACAGGCTGGATGAAAACGTTCCAGTTCAACTGAATGTATTTGCTGAAGCGGAAAAATGCCTGTTAGCCTTTTCAGAACTTTATACACGGTGCGTCATCTTAGGGTGGAAGGCCACTGTTCATGGCCTCTACAGAACATTATACACGGAGCGTTATCTTAGGCTGGAAGGCCACTGTTCATGGCCTTTTCAGAACTTTTTACACGGTGCGTTATCTTAGGCAGGAAGGCTATTTTAAAAGCCAACCAGCACCGTAACCTTGGATATGCAGTTATATATATATATATATATACATGACAAAAGTTGCTCTGCTCATTTAGGGCGTTCATTTAAAACCAAATTTGACAACTTTTGGAAATTTTGATTTTTGACCAATTAGGACCCCTTGCCAGGCCGCCACAGGTCGCTAGGGACCAGTTTGGAGGGGTCCTCCAATGAGATAAAATGTTCGCCTCACCAAGGGCTTTCATTTGATACCAAACTTGAAAACCTTTCAAAAAATTGATTTTGACCGGTCCGGATCCTGGTCAGGGCGCCACAGGCCACTGGGACCAGTTCGGAGGGCCTCCAATGAGAAAAAATGTTCGCCTCACAAAGGGCTTTCATTTGATACCAAACTTGAAAACCTTTCAAAAAATTGATTTTGACCGGTCCGGATCCTGGTCAGGGCGCCACCTGCCTCTGGGACCAGTTTGGAGGGGTCCTCCAATGAGATAAAATGTTCGCCTCACCAAGGGCTTTCATTTGAAACCAAACTTGAAAACTTTTCAAAAAATCGATTTTGGACCGGTCCGTACCCTGGTCACGGCGCCACAGGCCGCTGGGTCCACTTTGGAGGGGTCCTCCGATGACAAAAAAATGTTCGCCTCACCAAGGGCTTTCATTTGATACCAAACTTGAAAACCTTTCAAAAAATTGATTTTGGACCGGTCCGGACCCCTGGTCAGGCGCCACAGGCCGCTGGGACCAGTTTGGAGGGGTCCTCCAATGAGATAAAATGTTCGCCTCACCAAGGGCTTTCATTTGATACCAAACTTGAAAACCTTTCAAAAAATTGATTTTGGACCGGTCCGGACCCTGGTCAGGGCGCCACAGGCCGCTGGGACCAGTTTGGAGGGGTCCTCCAATGAGATAAAATGTTCGCCTCACCAAGGGCTTTCATTTGATACAAAACTTGAAAACCTGTCAAAAAATTGATTTTGGACCGGTCCGGACCCTGGTCAAGGCGCCACAGGCCGCTGGGACCAGTTTGGAGGGGTCCTCCAATGAGATAAAATGTTCGCCTCACCAAGGGTTTTCATTTGATACCAAACTTGAAAACTTTTCAAAAAATCGATTTTGGACCGGTCCGTACCCTGGTCACGGCGCTACAGGCCGCTGGGTCCACTTTGGAGGGGTCCTCCGATGACAAAAAATGTTCGCCTCACCAAGGGCTTTCATTTGATACCAAACTTGGTCACTTTTGGAAAAATCGATTTTTGGCCATTTTGGACCGGTCCGGACCCTGGTCAGGGCGCCACAGGCCGCTGGATCCACTTTGGAGGGGTCCTCCAATGACAAAAAATATTCGCCTCACCAAGGGCTTTCATTTGATACCAAACTTGGTCACTTTTGGAAAAATCGATTTTTGGCCATTTTGGACCGGTCCGGACCCTGGTCAGGGCGCCACAGGCCGCTGGATCCACTTTGGAGGGGTCCTCCAATGACAAAAAATATTCGCCTCACCAAGGGCTTTCATTTGATACCAAACTTGGTCACTTTTGGAAAAATCGATTTTTGGCCATTTTCAGGGCTGCCGCGCGACCTTTCTCAAAAAAAGGAAATAAAAAAGGAATTTTGTTCCCGAAAAAAAGGAAAAAAAAGGAATTTGGCCGACAAAAAATAGGAAATAAAAGGAATTTTCAGAGACAAATTAATAGAGTTAATGAGGAAAATATACATACTAAGCAACATTTTCACACAGTTTTCTGTTTTTCAACTACATCCTCATTCAGCCGAAGGTGATATTGCCATAGGAAGTGCAAGCACGAACCTAAGATACTGGGAAATCCAGGATTTTATACCCGTGGCGGATTTCTCTTGCGGCGGGGGGGGGGACAAGGGGCAGAACCGCCCAGAAGATGAAGAATTTTTGAATGAAACAGGTGATTAAATCTTTAAATTTTTCATTTTGAACAGCAAGACAATTTTTGGAATATTTCCATAGGTGTTAAAGCAAAAACTTGAGAAGTTAAGAAAAACCCTATTTAGACTGCAAAGACGGACGCCTTTCAAGCGTTTTCTTCATGGACCACAGTAAATATTAGTGATGGGCACCGGATATTTTTTCATATCCGGATATCCGCCTAGTTTGCGCTAACGGATATCCGGGTACCCTATTCCAAACTTAACTTCAAGAAAATTTTTCGATTTTGCAGTTAAATCTTCAATTTTCTTTCACTTTTTCGGCAGGCTATGAATGTCTATCATGCTACCAAGCCGCAACTTTGTTTCAAAAATATTTTCAGAGGAATGTTTGAAAACTACAAGATTTTTGAAATGTTTGTCAAAAATTTGCTATTTTTCAGTACTTTGTCTGAAATGTACACGGATATCCGGATATTTTTCTCAAATCGGATATTGTACGGATATAAAAATTATACGGATTTCCAGTGGCCATCACTAATAAATATGCTATTATGAAATAGAAATTTGTTGGTTTTTATACCCTTTTTGTATTTTTACCTTACGTAATTTTTTTCGACCCTCCAATCGCAAACAGAACCTTCAACGCATTTTAATGAATAAAATACCGTATATAGTATGCCAAACAGTGTCCTATGGGCGTTTTTAGGAATTTACAATTTAGGATATTATTTCTTTAATCCAAAAAAAGCGCCCACCCCCGAAAAACTCCCATTGTCGATATTTTGGAAACCAGCTTATAATTATAGTCTTGTGAATTTTACATAAAGACGGTAACTATCTGTGCAAAGCAAGCTACTCGAACTACATCAGTGCTTCACTGCCGTGTCCAAAGAGTACACTGCTGCACTACATTTTGTTCAAAAACCTTGAAGCAATCCATGCACGCATTACGAATACATACATATTTAATATTACTCAAATTTCAAAATTATATATATATATAGACGTCCAATCAAGCACAAATTAATTTTCAACTCTTGTCTTTAAACAAACAAAAATAAACTCCAACAATTTCTATAAATATAAATTCGAACTTGCTGGTATTCACTATTAAGTAAAAATGATGTCGAGATTTAGCCATTCTATAGAATTGAAATAGAATTGAAAAAGTATAGAAATAAAATTCCGGCGAAGCCGGAAAATTTTTGGAAATTACCACCATAGGTGTGGCTGGGCAAAAAATCTGGGGGGGGGGGTTCCGACGGAGGGTGGGGGGGGGTCCGCCAAATTTCCCAAAAAACCCCTAAATTTTCGATTTTTTTGCCATTTTTGGCCACTTTTTGGCCAAAAATCGGGGGGGCCTAGCTAAAGTCTGACAAATCTGGGGGGGGGGGTCGCGAAAATTTGTCAATTTGGTGGGGGGTCCCCCCCCACCCCCCCCCCCCCTAACACATCTATGATTACCACCGTAGGATTAAATTTTAGGCACATTTTTGTCAATTTTCAGAAAATTTTTGGAAAAAAGGAAATAAAAGGAATTTTTGCAGAAAAAAGGAAAAAAAAGGACGACCTCGAAAAAAAAGGAAAATAAAGGAAAAAAAGGAACCGCAGCAGCCCTGCATTTTGGACCCGGTCCCCGGTCCGGACCCCTGGCCAGGGCGCCACAGGGGTCCGGGTGAAACCTACTATAGCCTATGCTGTAGTGCTCCCGCACCCCACCCCAAACCGCAAATAAGAGAGACCTGCTCACTGTAGATATTTCTGTAGAAGAGGCTAAAGTTGGAGTTGCGACACGGTAGGGCCCACCACCATCAGGGTACCCCCCAGCCACATGGATAGGTCCTAGAGCGAAACTAATGGGCCATTTAGATTCACCATATAGGGGTTCCTATTCGAATACGAAACCTCAGCCCAGCAGCTTTTATGTATAGGGCTGCCTACTCCGTAGGCCCAGACCCCCCCTTTTACACGTTAACTTTCGACCCCTGGCCATGGCGCCACAGGGCACCGACCGACATCCTATATAGCCTATGTTCATATTCACGTTAGTACCTTCCTACATGCACAACATGAGAGCCCGGCTTCGCCCGCTCCGTTCTATTTCGAAGCTAATAGATTTTCGGACTTGTTTTTTTCGGGGGTCATTTTGGGGGTCCCCACCGGGGGGGGGCCATCTGGGGGGGTCCGGGAACCACAGAAAGTAATTTCCCCGGAATTGAGGAACTTTTTATACAAAAAAACCTAAAATAGTAGGGTTCTGAAGGGTCTTCCGACCTGCACCCCTGGGGGGAAAAAAAGAGGAGAAACGCGACCCGCGCGGGGGGCCAATTTTCATATCTCAAGATCCACCCGGCCGATCCGGCTGAAATTTTCACAGCATGTACCCCTGCCCACAGGCTCTTTACACACCAAGTTTCAGCCCGATCGGTCCACTCCTCCGCTGGCCACAGGCCAAACAATATCCAGATTATACACATTGCGTCAAATTTTCCCTATTCTAGGGGGAGCGCTGACGCGCTCCCCCTAATATAAATCTTGGCCGACCTCCGAAATGTGATGGGGGGGGTGGGGTACCCCCCCCCAGAATTCGGGCCTCAGAAATTTCGAAAAATGGCCAAAAAATGCAAAATTTTCTGTAATTTAGCCCTTTTTTCATCAAAATAAGGCTTGTTCTTAACGTTTTAGGCGTTTTTGCACCGCTTTTAAAGCGATTTTAGGCCAAATTTTTAGAAACATTTTTCAAAAAATGACCATTGTTCGACCAAATTTAGCTAAGTTTTTGGGTCCAAAAATCGTTGGGGGGGTCGGGGGGTAGCCAAAATTTGGGGGAGGGTAAGTCAAAAAATCTGGGGGGGGTAAAGTTGGTCGGAAATTTTGGGAGGAACCCCCCCCCCCAGTAAACTATCACAGGAAGAACTTTTTGGGTAAAATCGTATATATTGATCTGAACCTGACCCACATTCTGTGAGTACGCAAATTCAGTGTGCTGCGTACCGTAGCAGTTTTTTGCGTACTACAGCGTACCACAAATTTATTTGGTCGTGGGCTAACTTTTGAAATTAGCTAAGTAATAGGGTAACAGGTGTGAAGGTTGGGGTGGGGTGGATCGTGTTGGACGGGGCACGGGCAGGTGAGGTGAGCATAGTTTCCTTGAAGGGGGGGGGGGGACATAGGTGCAAGGGAAATTTGGGGTGGACCCCCCAGAATTTTGGGGGAGGGCGCCCTTTGTAGGCCCCCACCCCAACCCTCCCGCCACGACGCCCCGGCCCCCCCAAACCGGCCAAACCTCCCTCAAAAGTTTTCTGATTTTATGACAAAAATAGAATTTTCAGCCATTGATACAATTTTTGGGGGTGGTTTGAAAAAATTGCTGGCGGGGTGACGCCCCCCAATCTCCCCCAATTACGCCTACGGGGGAACGTACCATCCAAAATTTGGCACTAGTCAACCAGGGGGGGGGGAAATCCGTGCATGAAATGAATGGGTATATCAGTGCCTATGTTTAACACATGGCTGAGGCTTAGGCTTAGTGTCAGGCTTAGGCTGAGGCTAAGGCTTAGGCTTAGGGCCCTTTAACCATAGTTTCCCTGGAAATTTTGGTTGGGGGGGCAAACTTCGAAAATTTGGTGGTCGACCCCCGAAATGTGATGGGGTGTACCCCCCCGAACCCCCCCCCCAAAATTCGGACCTCAGAAAATTCAAAAAATGGCCTAAAAACGCAAAATTTTCTGTATTTTAACGCTATTTTTGTCAAAACAAGGCTTGTTTTTATCGTTTTAGGCGTTTTTACACCGTTTTAAACCAATTTTAAGCCAAAATTTGAGAAAAATTTTTCAAAAATAACCATTTTTTAGCAAAATTTAGCTAACTTTTTGACCCCAAAAAGTGCTGGGGGGGGTTCGGGGGGGGGGTAACCAAAAGTGGGGGGAGGGATTGTCAAAAAATCTGGGAGGGGGTAAAGTTGGTCGAAAATTTTGGGGGGGACACCCCCTCCCAACCCCCCCCCCCCCTGGTGAAACTATGTTGACATGCCTTCCGCACATATAGATAAATTTAGTTAATTTTTAAAATGTATCAAATTTTTGCTCATAATTTGAATTTCTGAGTTTCCAATTCGGGGGGAAATTGTTTATATATATCCTGTGGCGGCGCCAGGAGGGAGGGCGACCCCTTTCTTTTCTACTTGGGCCACGGTTTTCAACTGTGTTTTCGAACACTTTTTCTTTGAAAAACACTTAAAAACACTTAAAAACACACAAATTTTGAGTTTCAGATGCAAAATTTTATTATTTTCTTTAAAAGCTTTGAACTATACGGAAGATCATTTGTTGAAAAAATTTTGCGCCTTCGGAGCACTTGTCTTTTCCTTAGTTTTTTAAAAGCTTTGACGTCCTACCTTTGTACTTGTGTCCATTTTCTTTTCCAATCCTTTAGTATAACGCTATATTATACTTATATATTATATATATATATATATATATATATATATATATATATATATATATATATATAGTTTACCAATTACCACATAACATACACCTATGGATACCCCCCCAAAGAAACTATGCCCCTCCCCCAATTACACCTACGTTTGGGTGGGGTGGTATCCGGAAAAATCGAATTTGGGGGAGGGAGTTATAAAATTTTATTCAATATTTTAAAAGAAAATTTGCGATTTTGCTAAAGTGACGCTCAAGCAAGAATTAGCAATATTATTAGAACCGATTTGGTCATATTTTCGAAAAAATGGAATTTTTTACGGAAAATGTTGAATTTTTTCTACTTTTGAGCTAAAATTCCGAAACTTTTTTGAGGGTGGGGTCTGGCAAATTTGGATAGGCGGGATCCGGGATGTGGCCAATTGGGGGTGGGAACTGCCTCCATAATTTCGAGGGTGGGGTCTGAAATTTTTTATTTGCGAGAGGGGTTCCCCCAGGTGGCCATGGGGAAAACCCACATTTTCGGATTTTGGCTGGAACTTTTTCATTATAAGGGCTAGATATGAGAACCTTATATATACCATCGTACTTGGTGTACTTAGAACTTTCTTTTAAGCCCTTTTGCACTTCTCTAGGTTGTACCGTTAAGCCTGTATAATGCAAAAAGTAGCGATGGGAAAACCCAATGGGGGGAAACCCTAATGCATAAGTTTACCCCCTGTGAGACCCCCCCCCACGGAGAGGCTAGACTCCCCTCCCCCCCTACCCGACCTCAACTACTCCCCCCAAGCCGAGCTCAAACCCCCCTCCCCCCCTAAAATTGGGTCCAAACCAAGTAAACAAGTAGGCCCCTAAAAGGGGCATTATTCCGCTTGAGAGCTGCAGTGTATAATGAGTAGATTAGAGTAGTAGTTTTATACCATAAAAGTGAGTGAAATTGTAAGAAAGTGATAACAGGGTTAGCTGGAGTTAACTGATTTGCAAAGTTGCAGCTGCAGTGTTGGAGGTTGAATTTAATAGTTGTCCAATGCACTATGTAATGCGGAATAATATGAATGGTTTACTTGTCTCTTGTGATAGGTCTTTCACGTCATAGATATCAAGACTATTGAGCATTAGCAGATTTAAAACACTTGTCTTGCCGCTCAGCAAAGTTAAAGAATGTTGTTAACTTAATAAAATAAATAGTTCCGTAAACTACATAGCCTGTTGTGGTCGGTCACTGTTAAGTATATATGTAGTAACCTTAATGGTTAATTTCTTAAGCGTAAAGCCAGGAATAAAGATGCAAAAAATGGGGCTATAAGGTTTCGAACACATTTCGCGGAAAGGCTCCGTTGTCGGATTGGGTTATTGGAGAGACTGGGGTTGGAGCAAGAAGAACCTCTTTCGACGCCATGCTGACTATTAAAGACAGGCTTCTCGTTGAGCCACACAAACACAAGACTGTTCAACTGAGCATGATGTTGTTCTGATTATCTAATTTGCATATTCTTCCAAATCCGACCATTTCATTTTTTCTTTTCGATTTTAGCGGGGGGGGGAAGTGAAAACAGACAAAAATTTCTTCATGTGCCCCTGCTATTTCAATGTAAGATCAGTTTTAAAAAATTAAGCCATTTTCACCACAACATCAATCCCAAAAATTAAATGCAACTTTTCATTGATTGTCAACTACGTAGCCCCCCACGGCTAAAAAAAGGTGCTGGAAAACAGTGCTAAACATATATACAGAAACATGCCATTTAGAAATTGGAGCTCAGTGTTAAGCATCCATTTCCCGAAGCAATCATTTTGCCTCTAGGCGGAATAATAAAAATGCAAAATTTTCGAAAAAATTTTTTGCAACTTCTGAAAATTTTTGAAAAAAATTTGAAAACTAGGCTATAAATTACCTATAAACAGCTAAAGATGGTTATTTATAGCAATTAGAAGATAATATTCACAATTATAAACCACAATCTGGGCTAATTTAGGCATATTTTAGTGCAAATTTGTCAATTTTCAAGCCCTATTTTCGCATAGGACAACTATTGACAGATGCTTTTGAGTACGTTTAATGTATATACTGTACATCGAAAAAGGAGCATTTTTAGCTAAAAAAACTTGGGTACAGTTTAGGGGGGGTCCCCCCCAAATTTCGGATTTGGGTGGGGTCCCCCGAGCCAAATTTGGACCTTCTACTCCGCCCCAACCCAAACAGGTGGTACACCTCAGGCTTTTTCCTAGGCAAAAATTTCTGGGGGGGGGGGAAGTCTGGGGGGCGGTTCCCCCCCCCAGGTCTGGGGGGGCACGGATTTCTGGGGGGGGAGAAAATTTTTCGAAAAATGCTTAAAAATAGCTATTTTTTGCTACTGAGCTATTAACTATTTTTAACCTAAATTTAAGCTTAAAATTAGCTAAAAATGCTTAAAAATGTCTAAAAATCCGGCGAAGCCGGAAAATTTTTTCAAAATCTACCCTCCAAACCCTATTTTTCCGGGCACTTAACAGTTCTGGGGGGGGGAAGGCCCGAATCCTGGGGGGCGGCGATTCTGGGGGGGGGCGACCCAAGTCTGGGGGGATAACGAAATTCTGGGGGGGGCCGCCCCCCCCCCCCCCCCCCCCTGTAGGAAAAAGCCAGCACCTATGCTCTAATGGGGTGGGGAGAACCCACTCCCACACAGGTCTCAAAAATTATCGTAGCGCCATTCTGAGACTTCCGGTGTAAAATTTAATTCTTGTTTAGCTAGTATATATAAATCAAAAAACCGGTCTAGGTATTTTTTTAAGATTTTATGTGTCATTGAAAATGCAGCATCAAACGGACAGGTTTCATAACTTTTAACACATAAACATAGGGCAACAACGTGCAAACATAGGGCAATTTTTGAAAAATGCTAAAAACGATGTATATAATTTGATAAAACTTAAACTTATTAGTCTGTCGTGTAGACAATCGTTTTTTACGTTCAATTGGAATTGGCTGTTAAAATTCACAATTGGACCTGTCCTGGGTCCTCCAAAACCGAAATGGCACTTTGGCCCCTACATAGCTAGCCAGGGAACCAAAATTATCCAAATCTGACACCATGGGATGATGCAGCGTCCTCGATAGTACCGTGCTATAGTGTCGAATTGTTTCCCTGTTTGGTTGTTAAAAAATTTTCAAAAAACTTGGGTGGGTTGCCCCCCTTAAAGTGGGTTTTCCCCGCCACATTTGGCAATGTGCCAGACTAACGGTGCATCGGATCGATCTAATTTTTGCTCAGTGCAAAGAGGAAGACCTGCCATCATTGCAGAATGCAGATATTTGCAAAACTTCTAGCCCAACCGTTATGTCGTTACGTCGGTCCAAACTTTTGTCAAAGTTTGGCATGGTTGACCGTTCTCGCATGTATGAAATCCTTACTCATCACGGTTTGCCCTACAAGATCATATCATTGATCAGACAAATGTACGATCAAAGCAAGAGTGCCGTCCGAATAGGCACTTCTCTGACTGATCAATTCCCAGTTAATACAGGAGTCAAACAGGGGGCTTTGTTGTCACCGCTACTGTTCAACCTAGTTCTAGATATGGTGCTCCGTAAAGCACTGGTGGGCTGTAATGGTGTATGGCTAGGTCAGGGCGAAGGCTTAACCGATCTAGACTACGCAGACGACATCGCCCTGCTCGCCGAATCTCCTGCGGATCTAAATCTGATGATGGACAGGATGGACTACTATGCTTCCTCCGTTGGTCTTCTGATTAGCGCGGAAAAGACTAAGGTTGTTCGGTCAGCCTCGGCTGATCAAACCCCAATCCTCCTGCGGGGTCAAGCGCTGGACACTGTTGATGAATTCAGCTACTTGGGCAGCTTTGTCAGGGCCGATGGCAGTCCTACCCATGAAATTAGATCCAGAATCGCTAAGGCTGAACACGTGTTTTCAACCATGACTGACTGCCTATGGAGAGACGACCGAATAAGCCTGCGAACAAAGGTGAAAGTATACCTGGCAGCTGTCCGACCAGTGTTGCTGTACGCATGCGAAACATGGCCAATCAAAGTTAACGACCTTGCACGTCTTCAGGCCTTTGAATTCCGCTGTTGGCGACGTATACTTAAAATCAGTTACCTTGACAGGGTCACTAACCGGGAAGTTATAACCCGCATCCAAGCTGGGTCGCTGTGCTCTGAAGAATTGCAAAGGCGCAGGCTAAAATATCTTGGCCATATACTGCGCAGACCCATCTCTTTTCCTGCGAAGAGAGCATTACTGACAGAACCTCCTCCCCATTGGAAACGTCCTCCTGGCGGTATCCGATTGACGTGGCAAAGGACGATTCTGAAGGACCTGTCCTGTCTGGCCCTCCATCGTATCTATCGATCCTGGTCATCCGACTGGAAGACGATACTCACGGACCTTGCTATGGATAGGCACCAATGGACTATCATGGTCAACTCTATCTCTGGAACAGCGGAGGGTCCTGCTCAGGCCTCCATATAAGCAAGTAAGCAAGCAAGCAAAAAGTAGGTGTCATTTTCAAAATGTCAGAAAATGAGCAGGAGTGAACCAAATGACTTGATCATTGCACACATCGGTAAGAAAGAGTGGCGCTTTCTGCTGCTATGTTTTGGAGCTCATTGCTCCAACTCTTGGTCCAGGAGGCGGGTGGCTTTTCCCCCCAAAAGGGGGTGGATTTCCCCCCATGGCTATACACCTATGCTCGCGGGACAGTGTGAAATAGGAAGCAACACACGCCAGCAAGGTGAAAATTCAGGTGGTCAAAAGTCGGGTAAAGTGACAGGTGGTCAAAAAGAAAATTTTTGAAAAGTGGTCAAATTTGGTACCAAATGAAAGCCCCGAGTGAGCTGAGCAACTTTTGTCATAGAAGTGTATGCTCAAAGTGGCTAGAGTGCTGTGCAGGGGTAGGGGGGGTCTTAGGCGATTTTGGGTCAAAAATGAAATTTTTCAAAAGTGGTCAAATTTGGTATCAAACGACAGCCCCTAGAGCGAGAAATCCAAGTTCAAAGTTTCGCATTTTTGTGGTTTTTTGACAGTCGGCATGGCTCGTTTTCAATGCCGCAAAACTAGAGCTTGGAATAACGGTTTGGCCTCAAACGACGAGACAACAACAGTAGGTCTTGGGAAAGTAATTGTTAAAAATTATACCCCATACCGAGCAGCGTGACATCCGGTATGGGTAAATACTTAGTGTTTGACGGGGTGTTCAGTGTAGGTCGGTAACACACATTTTCGCATATTACTCTCAACCCGAGTTAGGGAAACGGCTAATGTTTCTACCATTTTAATCCTCCCTGTGGGACTACCATTTGCTGAAAAAATAAGCCAAATTGGATTGGGCTTTGGAAGGCAAATTGGCACCAGAAGAGGCATCGGCCGCTTATTGGGAAATGGCAAATTTTGCAATATTTTACTTCCACAGCTTGATAGGAACAGAATAACCGTATATATACCCTTACATCAGATTATTACTTTATAAGCAAAGGAAGTAACCTAAGCCAGAAACTACTTTATTCAGTTAAGTTACTAGTAGTAGACAACGTTTTGAGTTTGAAGTCCACGTCGAAACCAGGTTGGCATATCTTGTCATTTAGCGAGCGCTAGCGAGAAAAGCATGCATTTTGGGACTTGTGTCTATTAGTAAAGCTGTTCAGCTTGTCAAAAGCTTTCGAATGAGCTAAAATTTGTACTGTTTCGGAAGAATTCAAAATTTCGTAATTTTCAAGCACGGTATAAAACGTGAAAATTAAAGTTGTTCGAAACAGTACAAATTTTAGCTCATACGAAAGCTTTTGATAAGCTGAACAACTTTTCTAATAGACACAAGTCCCAAAATGCATGCTTTTCTCGCTAGCGCTTGCTAAATGACAAGACCGGAACTCCGAAAAACCGGAACCGGAACCGAAACTGACCTTAAAAAACCGGAACCGGAACCAGTTCTTTTACACTACAAAAATCTAAAATTTTTTCTGACGTTTTGTACAATTTTTGCGAAAATTTTCGCTTTTTTCGCTACTAGAACATTGTAACAAGTAATAAAAATGCTCCTCCGGAGTATGAAAAAAGTAATATGGGTGATGGTGAGGTTGCAAAATCAAGAGAGGACTAGTCTTAAAAATGCTTAATATGGGGCTAGGTTCAAAAATAGAAGAGGACTAGGTTGTGAGCGAATTAATATGGGCACAGCTTCGCCGAACAACCCATATTCGCGGTTTGTAAATGTAAATTATTATGCATATCCACGATACATTTAGTTTATTGTTCATAAATAATCTACAGCTACGGTATGTGTTCGAGCTTTGTTCGAACTTTTATTTTAGCAAACGTTTTCTTCGATAAATTCTTTATGCTAACCTGCGCAAATTACGTATCCATTTATACGGAAAATTTATATTCAAGAATAATTTAGGACTCCGACGATCTTCTATTTCCTCCTGACTTGGACCAATAGCTTTAGCATAGCCTTAGATCTCTCCTAGTAGTAGAGCTTGCCGTAGTTCAACACAACAAAATTATGATAATTTACGTATATATTCCTAGCTAGTCTAACAGTGCATGCAAACAGCTATATTCAATGAGTATTCAACGTTTAAATTTTTTATTGACTGACATTGATAGCTCTAAACTAAGACGAAACGTGAAATCCCGCGAATATGGGTTGTTCGGCGAAGCTGTGCCCATATTAATTCGCTCACAACCTAGTCCTCTTCTATTTTTGAACCTAGCCCCATATTAAGCATTTTTAAGACTAGTCCTCTCTTGATTTTGCAACCTCACCATCACCCATATTACTTTTTTCATGCTCCGGAGGAGCATTTTTATTACTTGTCCTTCTGTCATTTTAAAGGTTCCCTTTCCAGCAGTGAGCTAACGCAGATAAGGGCTTGAACAATGCAATAGGCAGGTCAAATGTGAGCAAATGGGCTTTCATTTGATACCAAACATGACCACATTTGAAGACTTTAATTTTGACCCACACCGGATCCACTGTGGGTGGGGCACCCACCCACAGGTCGGTGGGGCCACTTTTTGTGGGTAGCATAATGACAAAAGTTGATCGCCTCGCCAAGGGCTTTCATTTGACACCAAACTTGACCACTTTTGAAGACTTTCATTTTTGACCCACACCGGACCCACTGTGGGTGGGGCACACACCAACAGGTCGGTGGGGCCACTTTTTGTGGATGGCATAATGACAAAAGTTGATTACCTCGCCAGGGCTTTCATTTGATACCAAACTTGACCACTTTTGAAGACTTTCATTTTTGACCCACACCGGACCCACTGTGGGTGGGGCACCCACCCACAGGTCGGTGGGGCCAATTTTTGTGGGTGGCATAATGACAAAAGTTGATTGCCTCGCCAAGGGCTTTCATTTGATACCAAACTTGACCACTTTTGAAGACTTTCATTTTTGACCCACACCGGACCCACAGTGGGTGGGGCACCCACCCACAGGTCGGTGGGGCCACTTTTTGTGGGTGGCATAATGACAAAAGTTGATCGCCTCGCCAAGGGCTTTCATTTCATACCAAACTTGACCACTTTTGAAGACATTCATTTTTGACCCACACCCGACCCACTGTGGGTGGGTGGGGCACACACCCACAGGTCGGTGGGGCCACTTTTTGTGGATGGCATAATGACAAAAGTTGATCACCTCGCCAAGGGCTTTCATTTGATACCAAACTTGAACACTTTTGAAGACTTTCGTTTTTGACCCACACCGGACCCACTGTGGGTGGGGCACCCACCCACAGGTCGGTGGGGCCAATTTTTGTGGGTGGCATAATGACAAAAGTTGATCGCCTCGCCAAGGGCTTTCATTTGATACCAAACTTGACCACTTTTGAATACTTTCATTTTTGACCTACACCGGACCCACAGTGGGTGGGTCACCCACCCGCAGGTCGGTGGGGCCAATTTTTGTGGGTGGCATAATGACAAAAGTTGATCGCCTCGCCAAGGGCTTTCATTTGACACCAAACTTGGCCACTTTTGAAGACTTTCATTTTTGACCCACACCGGACCCACTGTGGGTGGGGCACCCACCCACAGGTCGGTGGGGCCAATTTTTGTGGGTGGCATAATGACAAAAGTTGATCGCCTCGCCAAGCGCTTTAATTTGATACCAAACTTGACCACTTTTGAAGACTTTCATTTTTGACCCACACCGGACCCACAGTGGGTGGGGCACCCACCCACAGGTCGGTGGGGCCACTTTTTGTGGGTGGCATAATGACAAAAGTTGATCGCCTCGCCAAGGGCTTTCATTTGATACCAAACTTGACCACTTTTGAAGACTTTCATTTTTGACCCACACCGGACCCACAGTGGGTGGGGCACCCACCCACAGGTCGGTGGGGCCACTTTTTGTGGGTGGCATAATGACAAAAGTTGATCGCCTCGCCAAGGGCTTTCATTTGATACCAAACTTGACCACTTTTGAAGACTTTCATTTTTGACCCACACCGGACCCACTGTGGGTGGGCGCTGTGGGTCAGGGGCCACATCCACCGACCTCGGCAGTATGCTCATCGTTTTCAGCGACCCCGATTTACTATATATGGGTACCACCCCAAGGCCGAAAAACGCCATTTTTAGTGACTTTTAGGCCATTTCTAGTAAAAGTGGGACTTAGAAACTTTTCGCCCAAACAGGCCAAAAAATGCGAAGTTTGGGCCCATCTCCTGAAAGCTAGGGAGCAAAATTAAAAAATCCCCCTCGTTACTTTATGCACCCCTACTAGTAATTTTCAAAAAAAGATACTAGACCTCTCCAGCTTCTACCCAGTTCTAGAAAAGTGTGACCAAAATTTGCGAAAAATAGCGAAAGTCCGACTTTGGGACCTTGGCACAGAGCCAAAATTGGCCAGGTGCCAAAATGACCAAAAAAAGGTAGCATGGGGGGATCCTGTCTACCAACATATAATAGTAGTATTGTGCCAAAATGCCCACATCGTTCCAACACTTCGCCGTAAAATGCACTTCCAATAAGCGTTATTAACCGAGAAAAAAAACAACCGCACGGTAACTATCGCCTAGTGCAAAAATTCGAAGTTTCGAATTCGAACCAAAAGTATGGTGGTACTTGTAGTACTACTCGAGTTGTTTACGATGGTAACCTTTTTACCACTCCCGGACCTCTAATTAGCTGGCACCAGGCCAACACGGTCTCCAGGGGGCCGCGCAGACGCCTTTACACCCATATTATGTAGGGGCGCTATCGCGCCCCTACATAAATACTAAGACTAATAGTAATATATTACTAATACTAATACTAATAGTACTAATACTAATACTCATCTCATAGTACTAAAAGTACTAATACTAATTATATTTTGTAATACTTGTTTCTGCATTTCTAATTTTAATTTTAGCAATAAAAAAGTCACCAAAAGCAAACCTGTGACAAAGAATCCAATTCAGTTTTCACTTTCTCCAAATATTTGTAGCAGACGCGATTAGGCACAACTTCCTAAAGAATACAGAAAGAAAGAAAGATTGTCATAGGGCGCCTATTCAAGAAAAGGTAGAGTAGAGTAGAGTGAAAATTGATTGTTTTAACTCAACTCGTTTTAACTCCACTCAGGCTTGGGTTAATCTTTTACGAAACTAGACAAAACTAGCAGACTAACTCATTTTCGTGCTCTTTAACAATCTAGGACCAGTCCCATTTTTAGGGGAAAAGATCAGTAAGTTTTGGTTTTTACATTATACCTGCGAAATTGCGCAATTCCGATTTTCTTGATCGTTAAGACCTTTTGAGCCAAATCCAAAACGTTTCTCGGCCCATATGTACTTCATATCGTTGCACAAAAATAACTTTTGCCCCATTCTACAGTTTTGAGAAATTCGATGTTGAAAAATTTTTGGTCTATATTTAGTCGTTATGTCAGAAAATTTTTGGCTATTTTTTGCTAATTTTGCTAGTTTAGAAAACTGATGTGAATGTCCTGATTATAAGGTTTAAAACGATGTAAAAAAGCTCTATCCAACTCCCAAATTTGCGAAAGTTATAGCGTTTTAAAAAATCACCACAAAATCACTGCACAAAAGAAAACCAGTACCTTAACTCTTTCATGGTAAAAAAGGTAAAGGTTTACCCCAGGAGATACGTATCTCCGTCCTGCCACAGGACATGGGGTGCCGGTGCTCATCCCCGGATTCTCAGCCGTAAAGCCAGGAGTGTCACCTCAAATGATGACTGCATCCGTGGAAGGGGGCCGGCCCTTCTACAAAGACTCCAGTTACCTTCCTACCGTAGTGGTACCCATTTACCGACCAGTTAAGGATGGCTAGGTGGGCTGGCTAGAGTCGAGAAAGCTTTGTGGCCTCCGGGGATCGAACCACCGGCCGTAAGATCGGAAGTTCTGACCCGCGCCTTAGACCACTCGGCCATCCCGACACATTTCATGAAAAAAATCGAGTTCTTTGTTGAAAAACCCCATAGTCACGAACAGTAGCGTAGGTACGAAAAAATTTCGGGGGGGGCGGTCGACTTTTTTGAGGGGGTACCTACCCCCTCTGAAAATTTTTATTGCATTTTTGGCGTCCGCGCTGCGCGCGGACGCTTTTTGGAAAAAATTTCGGGGGGGGCGGTCCCCCCCCCGCCCCCCCCCCTATCTACGCTAGTGGTCACGAAAAGGAACAAGCTCTGGTATTTTATATCAACACTGCAAACAACCAAATTGAAACCGAACGAATACTGAATTTTCGTAAGGCCAATTTTGATGGAATAGCTACTTTTCTTAGTGAAATTAATTGCTTATTTAAATACCGCTAACGACATCAATTCTATGTGGATTTTGTTCAAAAATAAGTTGCATGAATGTTTTGCACGTTTTGTGCCAATATGCAAATCAGGCAATTCTCCAAAACGAATATGGTCTCGCGAAACTAAAAACGCACATAAGTTTCAACTAAGACTGCATCGTAAGTTTAAGGCCAATCCAACGAATAAAAACAAAAAACGTTGGATTGAAGCTGCCAAAAAGGCTCGCAGAATGAAGCGAAATGACATTTTTCAAGCAGAAAAGAAAATTGTTGATTCTAAAAATGAAAACTTGCTGTGGTCATATATTAGGGCAAAAGTAAGCCCGCAATCGGATATTCCGGTAATAAAAGTGGGTGATAAAATTGTAACGGACGATAAAGAAAAATCAACTGCTTTCAATGAATATTTTGCCTCTGTTTTCGCCTTAGATGACGGAAATAATCTACATTTCCCATCTCGCACAAACAATGGGCTTGAAATTTGCGATTTTGGCACAGAAAACGTTTGCAAGCATATAAAAAAGTTAAAACCAAAGCATAGTTTTGGACCGGATGGGATCCCGCAGTTTTTTCTAGTTAAGTTTGCAGATTACCTGGCACTCCCCCTTTCAAAAATTTTTAACTTCAGTTTTCAAACGTCTACACTTCCTTCTGAATGGAAGTGTGCAAAAGTTATTCCAATTCACAAAAAAGGGTGTAAATTTAACGTGGCAAACTATAGACCTATCAGTTTATTGTGCTCTTGCTCTAAAGTAATGGAATCAGTAGTTGATGAAGCACTTGCTTTGCACCTAAATTCAAGCTCCCTAATATCTACAAATCAATATGGTTTTCGTTCGAACCGATCTACTGTAACTCAACTTCTACAAACACTAAATGAATGGACTTCCTATCTGGAAGATAAAAAATTTGTGGATGTTCTGTATATGGACATTGCCAAAGCTTTTGACTCAGTTTCCCATAAAAAATTAGTAGCTAAACTAAAAGCATATGGAATTTCTGGTAAACTTTTAGACTGGTTAACGGCGTACTTACATTCCAGACAGCAGTTTGTTGAAATTCAAACCGCCAAGTCAGACAATGGGGATGTTATTTCTGGAGTTCCACAAGGAAGTATTTTGGGACCTAGACTGTTTTTGATTTATATAAATGATATTGAAGACTGTCTTGTATCAATGTCAGCGAAAATTTTTGCAGATGACACTAAATTCTATCTTGCTTGTGTACACCCTATTGCATGTAATTATGTTCAAGATGATATTAACAGTATTGTTCAGTGGGCTGCTGTAAATCAGCTTGGTATTGCGTTTCAGAAATGTTGTATTCTGCATTTAGGTTACAATAATCCTAATATGGCATATTATTTCAACGGTATTGCTATTGAATCTGTAGATAAAATGAAAGACTTGGGGGTTCTTCTCTCAGATAATTTAAAATCGTCAGCCCATTGCGTTCAAATTGCTAAAACTGCTTTTGTAATGATAAATCTTATTTTTAGAAATTTTCACTCCAAATCTATCCCCTTTCTAGTAAAATTATACAAAATTTTCATTCGTAGCAAGATAGAATATGCTAGCGAAGTGTGGAATCCATACCTTGCCAAAGACATAGATCTAATTGAAAGGATCCAGAGATTGTTTACAAGACGTCTCCCAGGGCTTAAGAACTTATCATACACGGAACGTTTAAAAAGAGCAAACCTCGAATCTTTAGCTGAAAGACGAACTCGCAAAGATCTTGTAATGGTATATAAAATCATTCATAGAGTAGTTGAATTAAATTTTGAAAATTTCTTTACTTTAAATCAAGGGGGTCAAACCAGAGGCCACTCACTAAAGCTATTAGTGGGCCATAACCGTTTGGATGTAAGAAAGCATTTTTTCTCACAAAGAGTTGTCAAGTATTGGAACTCTCTCCCCGAAAATGTCGTACATTCTTCGTCTGTCGCTTCTTTTAAACACTGTATTAGAAATATCATATTTACTGTTGGTGCAGGGGGTCGGGTAATTGCAGTCGACCATCGGCCCAACCCGTCTCCCTCCAGTCCTCATAATAATTAGTATCTTGCCCTGTTTGTTAGTTACGGTATCATGTGCTGGTTATATCTTATTCTTTACTAATACTTTTAATCGTTATTGATATGTGTTGGCTGGTATTAAATTCATTCATTCATTCATTCAAAAGAATAAAGAATGTTTATTAAGTAGACGCAAAATGTCTGTAATAGGAAAGGAAGCGTGGTGCAAGTGCTCATTTACGTCAAATTTGTGACTGCAGCACTGCACTGGTGACAGCACGTTGACAGCTTTACAGTGCGCAGTCTATACTATTACGAAGGAAGATCATTTTGGCACAACCTGCCAACCTTCTGTGTTTTACTTTACAACTGAATGCACATACATCACTCATGCAGCGTTCCACCATGCTGGTCAAATCCTGCAGAGTGGCCGGGGAAATGTTGGAAAAGTCCAACACGGCAAGGGTTTGACACAAAATTTTGCCACGGAAAATGTCGTCTGAATCATCGAGTATGGTCTGACAAATACTGATTCCCAGAGCGCCGTGAACACTGTATTCCTGAAACAAACAAAACGTATATTAACATGAGTTGCCTTTCATACAAATCTTTTGGAACTAGGACGCACGGATGTTAGTATTTAAAGTGCAAAGAACACAAAATTCTCAGCTTGCATAAAACTTTGCGATTGTGCTTTATACCTTAATGATACCAAGAGTACATAATTATAAGAGTATGCCACTAGGCAAGCTCTATCTTATCAGAGCAAAAACTATGCTCTGCACGCTAACGGCCCACCCGCCCCGCAAATCAGACCCTAGTGACCCCCCCGCAAATCAGTACCTAGTCTATGTTTATGTGCTTAAGCTCGAAAACACAAGCAGTGCGTGCGCGAATTTAATGCCTGCTTCCAGCTTTAGTGGCACACGACTCTTATATTATGTACTCTTGATGGTACTCTTGAGGTACATTTAGAGAGTAAAACATCAGTGTCAGTAATAACAGACAATCAGGCGATGTAAGTGCCGTGGAACAGCATACTGAGCCTGTTTACCATTCTACAATAATTGGCCATTGAAGAGCCTTACCATCAAATTTAAATCATTGGAATTATTAATAGTAAAACTTAATTGAGAAAGTAGGTATTATTAAACTGGCAGAAAAATTTAAAATCTATTATGATTTGCTGCCTTCACAAAGTTTACTAAAGCTTAGCTTACTTATCAGTTCACTAATTTTAGCGAAATTCGCGAACATTTTACCGCAGCTTCTGCAAGTTTGCTAAAATCTTGGCGAACTTCGCTAAAATCTTCGCCAACTTCGCCAAACTCTTGACGAATTTCACGAAAACTAAGCGAACATGGAAAGCTTTAGCGAACATCGCACAGCATCAAATCTTGAATCTAAACTTACTAGATTTAAAAATTTTCTGTCCGTTTTTGGTGGATATGGAGAAAACCCTGTAAATCAGGGAGATAAAAATTTAGCGAAGTTCGCTAAAGTTTTCACGATCTTATCTAAATTCAGCGAAATGTCACTAGCTTTGCAAAATTCGCGGAGTTCGCGAACTTCGTAAAAAATTAACTGTTTTGAAATATACCGCAAACAGAAACAGATCAAGAGACAATCAAATCAAATCAATCAAACACAACAATTTTGCAATTTTAATAACCATGCTCTGTCGGTTTGGCATTATCGACTGCGACAGTAGAACGCAGGATCAGCACACAGCTAAAATCTTCAGACTAAAAAACCGCAGTCACTGAATTTGTACCAAAGTAAGGCATGCTCAAGGCCTCAAGGGTGCGATTTACATGTATTGTCATTTAATAGTTGAAGTTGGAGGTCAACTCCTAACACTGCTCTGCTGAAGACACGTCAGATAACCGATAAAGATCAATCTAACTAAACACAATAAGGTGCTGTTGTGACATATCCGTTTCGTTCGTTTTTGATATCGGTAGGACGACTATTAAGTACATTTGTTTGGTCGTTGATAATCCTGTAAAATGTCACTTTATACATCTTCCAGTAGTTTTAAAAATTTAAACCGGCATCTACCAGAATTTTCCAACTGTTATTAACATCAGCTGAAGGAACGGCGGTATTTTGGGGAAAACATGCCGCAAAGTAGTGTTGTTGCCCGGCCGGTTCTTAGATTCGGCCTGCCATCCAGCGGGTCGGCGATGCAAACTGGCCGACGCCGGCCGGATCGAAACAGACCGGCCAGCACGAGTTTTGCACACTAGTTTTGATGCATGTTGCACAAAATGCCTGTACTAAATAATGGTGACAGCTACTTCTTGTTATGTCTGAAAGCTCATAACACGTATTGACATTGGCTCAGTCGAGCGACAGGCCGGCTGGCCGGATGGGCTCTACCTTGAAGCAGCCGGTTTAACACTGGCCAGCCAACAAAATAAATGTACACTGTCTAGAGGTATTCCACCTTTTTATTTGTTGTCACCTTTTTATTTGTTGTTGATTGTAAGTTTTTGAAACACAGATTATGTATATTGGATTATCTTAAACCATTATTATTAAACTAAACCACTGTATTGACGACCACAAAGTGGAACTTAAATGCCACATTATTACTGTAGTCATTGGCAGTCCCCTCATTGGCTGTTAACGTGCTTATGCAACAAACGGATTTTTTGTAAATATTGTGAAAAATAGCAATGGTATAAAATGGCAGTAAATTCGATAAGAATACAGACGATGATATACAGCACAAAATAATAGCATAAGACTTGCAAAAACTATCACTAAAATGCACCAGCAATGCCATGAAGACCAAATTAAAGGGATACACTTATTTGATATCCAACCTCAACTTTTCTACTCACAATTAAAATAAATCAGTTCGTAAAAGTTCAAAATTGAATTTTTGCACAAAGTCCTTTTAAACTGAATAGTGCGGCAGTGCATGCTACACATTCCCAAACCCAACTAATCATCACACCGACATGTACAGTAACTTTATACAGTCACAACAGCACAGTAAGGTAAACCAGGCAGTTTGGAAGCTGTTTTCACAAAATACAATCACGAAAAAGAGTTTGTCCGACAAAAACTGCTAAAAGGATATTAAAATAGTTTAGACGGAATTGCTTCTTATCGTCTTGTGCCATCCTCAAAGAACACGCCACCATCCAGAGCACAGTATTTGGGACAGATACCACGTTCTCCCTGTGGGCCAGGCGGGCCGGGAGGTCCTTGTGGACCAGGATCACCATCATTACCAGGCTGGCCTGGATTTCCTGGCGGTCCCTTGGGTCCGGGAGGTCCGGGTTGTCCGTTGTTACCAGGCTGACCATCAGGTCCAGGTGGTCCCTGGGGTCCGGGTTCTCCAGGCTGACCAGGATCACCAGGAATATTAGGAGTGGTCGGAGCCGGGGTACCAGGATCGCCAGGTGGACCATCAGGACCTCCGGGACCAGGATCGCCACCAGGTCCAGGTGGTCCGGGAGGACCAGGGCGACCGTCTTGACCGGGAGTACCAGGATTGCCAGGATTTCCAGGAGGACCTAAAATCATTGAAGCAATACAGAACTGTTTTAGTTGTTAATGTGATTGCCCTGCATTTAATTAAACGCTAACAAGTCAAATCTTCCCTTGGGAACAAAAGGAAATGCCAACATTTCGGCAAATGCAACTGAAGAATTGTTTAGCATATCTATTTTATATTTCTACGTTTGCAGATATAGAATTTGAACTGTGCCACCACGAGTCAAAAACGCAGGTTGCCAAGTCCTCTCAATTTGCTGCTCGTCAAAATTTACTATAAGTTTCTCTGCCGTATTCAGTCACGCCAGATTAGAGAGGTCAACAAATTATTGTCATTTGCAAATTTAGAATTCTTAAGAGATACATTCATCATCGAATAAAAATTTATTTTATAGGCCAACGGTGACAAGAAAATTAAGGGGTTTCCTAAGAAATTTTTATTTGTAAGGTTTGCAACATAGTTGGAAAAGAATAAAATTTATGTGTAGAACTGCCTAGAGGTAGAAAAAAATGACAAGCTTAAAGACGCAGAAGTTCAACATCAATGTCAATTTTAAACTGAAAAAACACAAAATTTGGGTCAACAGAGTCAAATCCCATTCAAAACAACTTTCTCATGAACTGTAACAGCTGGGAATGAAAACTTTATTCACATTCCTAAAAAAGTCTTTCAGACGTCGAAATGGACAAAGTTTGAAAATACATGCTGCAAAAAGCAAATAAAAAATACGTATCAATTTTTGAAATCAGAAAGACAAAGTATAAATCAAGACTGAAGGAAAAGAATAAACAATTGAAAAAGTGACAAATCATTCGTCGAAGAAATGCAATATATATGCAATAATGAACAGCATAGGTGCAATGCATTACCTGCACATTTCCTACGCATTAATCCTTTTCTAATCATACGAAACATTCCTAGACAGCTTCAGTTTTGTCTTGCCAACCGCACAAAATCGAATTTTTTACGGAAGCTTGCTATTTTTAAACAGAATTGATCACACCACTGGTCAAACACCACCCAACCAAAAAAGCACAAAGTCAATGTGCAAAACGTTACCAGGCTCTCCCTGAGGTCCGGGAGGTCCAGGCGGTCCAGGTGGACAAGGGTTGCAGGGAGGCGGTGTCGGGGGCTCACAGACTGGTGGAGGTCGACCCGGGAATCCAGGCTGTCCCGGCGTTCCGGGGACACCTGGCTGACCATTTCTACCCGGTGGTCCTGGAGGACCAGGAGGTCCAGGCAAACAGCAGTCTAGAAAACAAGTATATATTACGTACAAACATGAAGTCCACTGAATGGATGTGTTCAGAAAGCAGTAACAATTGTAGTAGTTACATTTGAACGTCTTGAGCAACAACAAAATAAGCATCAACTAGAAATACTGTAAGCTACTTTCGTTTTGTTTAAACAAAAGCGATGAGTTCAGTGAAAATATTGTGACTAACAGATAAATTCCTTGTTCGTTCTTAAGGGGAAAGTAAAAAGAGTTTTAGAATTAGAAAAGTAAAAAAGAGAGATTTCTTCAGAAAAGTGAACTAGAGAAGAGAGTGTGTATCATTTGCACCGCTCTGATCTACTGCTAAGGTTACAATCATGGGGGAGCTCGGAGAGCCCCCCATAATTTTCTTAACCACCCATTAAGAAGTGGCCAACTTGTCAACTGTCTTAAACTTAATAATATTTAGAAAATTTTAACAGAAGAATGGATACCTTCACAGCCAGCTGCCTGACGTTTAGTGATAGTTCGATTGCTAATGAATTGTGGCATATCTAAAATTGAGCTGGTAAAAGAGGCACGATTGGTATTCACTTCCGATAGGACGTCACGGGCTGAGCTCTAAACATAGAATACTTGTTACAAAAGGTAAGAATAAAATTCCACCGAATTTATTATCTATAGGATTTTCTACAGGATTAAATCATTGCATTAGTGTAATCCGAATAAGTTCTTTTTAGTTTGCTTCCGGGAAAATTCGTTTGACAATCTCTGAGACCATTCTTAAATTGGATTAAACAGAGTTTACGTTAAAAGATTAACCTTCTCTAGTCTGAACCTTTTTATAAGCACTTATATATACTACATTAACGAACTGACACAGCAAAGCTAAAACTGTAGGGGTAGTTTCAAGTTGAAAATTCATAAACGAGTTGAATTCAGTGACACTCAAGAAACTGGAAGCCCCAGGTCCCAGCAAAACAAGAAACGACTAAATAGAAAAGCAGAAATAAAAATCATAATATTATATTACTTACTTTACAAAACTGCATATCCTGTCTAACTTGAGACTGTACGGACTGTACATAGTTTAAAACCATAGGCAAGGTAATGGAAACAGATACAATAGCAATTACACTGAACCCGACCGCAGAATAGGCCACAAATTTATAAGCCTTTTCGCGGTTGTCGTCTGTCGTCATATTTGGTCAGGGCAAAACGTCACAAGTCTAAACCTCTTCAAAAATAAACAAAATGTTTGCAAAATGAAAACACCAAACACTCAAAGTTAAAAGAGAGATGATGCAAACTTTCACTGGAGACATGAAATCCAGCCAAAAATGAAGAAATGTCAAAAAGGAACAAATAACATGATCACTTAGCAGAGAACTGACGACAAAAGTAGAGCTAAAAAAGCGAGCTGAGTAGAACTGATATTTATGCATAAAAATAAAAAACTTACAAAATTTCAGAAGTCTCTTTCCAAAGGGTAAACATACATACCCTATAAAAGAAAATTCATTTTTATTTCGGAAGCAGTAGCTAAAAAGAACCTTTAACCTTCTGTTCCTGGGTTCGCGCTTTTTCACGATATGGCAACCATTAATTTGGGTATGCCCATTATTTCTTTCTCCATTTCTCTGTCCGCCTCCCAATTGCCCTTAATTTTTGCTTAGGTAGATGAATTAAAGCTTTAGATAGAGGGTGGTGGGGCGGAGTGCTCTCGGACATACCTGGGGGGCATGCCACCGATTCCGGGTGCCCAAAGTCTAGATATCCCTACGTTGCAAATAGTCAAACTAGAAAACAACAAAATCCACCAAATAATATGCGTATCATTTGAATATCTTGTTGCGTAGACAAAAGCTGTATATATTAGGACCGAAGCGTGCAAAATGCAAATATGCAGAAAAGTTAAACTGTCGTCAAAAATCGGCGAAAATTGGTGAAAATGCGTAAAAACAAGTTCTCGCGCTATACTTATACCACTTAAAAATTTTCAGTTAGTTGAGAAAAGCTTTAAAACACATACACTAGCATCGGGTTTTGGATCGTTTTGGGGATAAAATACTACGATGGGGCGATGTTCCAAAATGCCGCAAAATTGAAATTTGTCACATCTTGCTCATCGGTGTCACAGCCAGCTGAAAGAGTTAGGGACAATCTTGGAATGTGCAAAATTTTATTTTCAGAATGGACTGCGTTGAACAAAGTACTGGATACAGCAACAGCTATGTTGCAAAATGGATCAAACTGATAGTAGCTGAAACACCGAACATGAGTATTGTTCGAAGGCTAATTAGCTGACAAAAACTACAAAAATAAAATAGCCAAGTTAAAAGTCAAATTCGTGTTAAAAATTAAGAAAAAGTATAAGAGGAAAAATTACAGCGGCAATGCATTCCTGCAAATAAGTTTGATTGCATATGAGCTTGTACGAAAATATATACAAAACTTTTTTTTTCTACTAATAAATACAGCTTGAACTTTGAACATTTTCCAAATACAAGTTTATTAAGTTAGTTACTTAGTTAGTTTATTAAGTTTTTATTATTGTTTATTATTAAGGCTATTTTAATACAAAAATTTCCAATCAAAAATTTTTTAAATAAAATGGTAATTCAACGATTAATCAAGCAGAGGTGGAACTACATTTTCTGGCACGAACAAATGGCGATAATGTGCCCCAAACTTTTGTCGATTTGGAAACAGAAATTTGAAACAATTATAGATCATTGGTTTTCTTGTTGCTTTTACTGAAATAATTAAGATGCATACTAATGCTATGTTTTCAGAAAAGTCTTGTTTCAAAGGCCACAGTTACCAGACATCAAAGAAGCTTCTCCAGGAAGTACACCAAAGACATTGATTTGACATCAACTTCAAATTGCAAAGACTTCAAGACAAAAGGAAACGAAGAACAGAAAAAGTGAAATCCCTATTGCCGCTACGACTAAGAAGCATGTAATAAGTTTTTAACCAAAAGCGAACTGCGTCCGACAGGTGAGGTTGGGCTATTTATACATAGCTTTGTCCAGAAGGTGCCAGAAGAAGATCAAATGGGAGTATAAGATAGACATATTAATAATAATTTCATTTCCGCCTTGGGTTCGATTCGGCTCTATTCTAGAAACTATTCTAGAAAGAAATTTTCAATCAAACTATTGCTAATACCTAAGAAAGGTTATACAGACCCCAAGGTCTACCACTTATACCCTCACGTTACATGGCCCTAAACTGAATTTATGCAGAACTGTTAAAAACCACAAGTCATTATCAGCTGTCTCTGTCTATCTATCTGCCACTCTCAATTTATGAGGAAATAAAGAGAAGAAAAAGGGAAAACTGAAGTTGAAAATGAAACTGAAAACTTGAGAGGATTCCTGTCCTTTAAGAAAAGTTCAACCTCAAACAGAGCAAGAGGGCAGAACCTCAGCCATTCACAAGAGTGAAAACTGACCAATTTTACAGAAAGTTGACTGATCTAACTGTCTATCGGAGACAAAACTCTTTTAAACTCGTGACTATGTTCCGACCCAATTGCTATAGCACAAAATAGGCCAAAATTTACTATTACTTCCCCTACCAAAACATATACTTACAGGCTTATTAAAAAACAAGAATACTTTCTCTCCCAAATGTCTCTGCTCAGATACAGTCATATGAGGGAATTATGTAGAATGCATATATGCTGTCACTCATAAATATATATGCAGTAGTATGAAAAGTGAATATGGAAAAACTGAAGAAAGAAACGTAATTCAAAGGTTTGACCATTTAAATGTGACTCTTTCAATAGGGGGAGAACACAAAAAACTTTTTCTTCAACACAGAAAACTTAAGAGGGCGAAAGGGGAAACAGAAAAAATGCTAAGGATTGCAATTTTGGTCTAAAATTCTTTCTTGCACAGGAGCATAGAATTTAGAAAATTGTTCTCCCACTACTTTTATGTCTCTAATTTTAAGTCTCCGCGCTTCAACAAAAATATACTCTCTCTCCCCGTCATAGACCACGACGATTGCCACGCATAACAGCCCCTCAATAGAGCAAGGAAATGTACTCTCTAACTGGCCACAATAAAGAACAGTACAGCTCCTACAAAAAAGAACGAAAAGAAAGAAGGAATTAAAGAAATAGGAAGGAGTGATTACTTCTTCAGAAAAGAAAAGTTTCTGTACGAAGAATTTTGAACAAAGGAAAAGTTTCTGTCCACCGAATTGCTCAAAAACAGCCATGCGAAACTTTGTTACCGTACATAGTCTGTAACACAAATACAAAAACAGTGAAACAAGCGAAGCCGGTCTCCGCATCCAACCAATTTACACAAATTTACACGAATCCACATGTTTCGGGCAAAATAGCCACTTAAAACTTTCCTCCTTTCTTATTCAGTTTAACCGATAAAACACGCAGAAGCGCAAATTGTTACAGGAAACTGTGTTTTGTTGTGAAGCAAAAGGAAAATTATTTCTAAATTGCTGCTATTATCGTAGAGAACTGCACAGGTAGGTAGGTATTGCGATAGGTAAAATTGCTGCTTGCTATTGCAATAACAGGCAGGGAATTAATTCGGTACAGTAGGTTTTACAGGAAAAGTTGCCGATTTGCGCTAAATTAGCAAGTATGTAGCTAAAAGCTATGTAAAGTTCTTCTAAATTAACAATGTATGCGGCTGCGGCAGTTCGTTTGGAATTCCTTCAATTGCTCTCACAACAGCAGCATGCATGCTTTGATTCACATTTTACCAGATACTGAATCAAATTTAAAGCAATTATACTGCTAATTTTGTTTTACGCAAACAAACGCATGAAAAATAGACGAATTTCAACAAAGTAATTTACTTTTTGTAAGAGAGTATCAAAACGGAAAACACCCCTCGTTCTTTCTTGAGGGGTGCCGGCGCCTTCATCCAGAATTCCATTCTTCCCCCTAATCTAGCTAGAGCCGCCCACCACAGAATTGTCGGGATGGCCGAGTGGTCTAAGGCACGGGTCAGAACTTCCGTAAAATAGGGAAAGAGGGAGCGGCTATGAAATTTAATGCCGGTTCGATCGTTTCGAGCTTTCCACTTACAACATGTGGCGTTTGCATCCTATATATATCTTACAGCACAAAAGCTGACGATTTGCTATAATTGCATCTTAGACACAGTAGTTTTCTAATAACTACGCTAGATGTTCTTTGCATTTTAAACCTTTATCGACTAAAGCTTAATTTGGTCAAAATTGTTACTAAGCTTTACCTCTGCACTTAGTGTTGTGACGGCCCAGTGGTAAAAACTTTCGATTGAGGAACTGACGGTCCAAGGTTCGAATCATCGCTGCCACAAAGCTTTCACTAATCCCATTGAGAAAGGGACTAAGCACAATCACTAAGCACTAAATTTTTCGACACTTTTGGGCGACCCCCAAAAAAGTGGGAGGCTTGCCGAAAAGTGGGGGGGGCTTGCCGAAAAGTGGGGGGGAACCGAAAAGTGGAGGGGGAACCGAAAACTGGGGGGTCCCCACTAAAAACATGCCAGCTCCAGAGAGGTACCTCACCCCAAAAATCCCGATTTTCCGGTATTTTAGGCAAAAACCGAAAAAATCCCGTAGTCCGGCGGTTTAGACCGCCGGTTCTCTCCCCCTCCAAAAAATTTCCTCTCCTACACATGTCTGATCGGCACGCTATAACCTTCTGTAGGCAAGACCGGAGTTCTCTCCAGGAGTAGTTTTACCATTTCACTTAAGCTTGATCTGTTCTGACGACTAGGTACGTAATCAATGCACCAGACAAAAACCAACAAACAAACTTCAGAGCTCATAGACGTAGAGTAATTCATAAATCTGGCAAGATGCTCAGAAACTTTGTGGAACAGAACACAGACTGTGCTCATCAGCGAATACCAGATGCCGCCATACCTCGCCCACATTCTAAATTTTATCGCACTCAGAGAAAAACCATAACAGTGTAACTTTTATTAAACAGGGTATTTTTAGGGATTTTTTTCGGGGGGGGGGGGGGAATTTTCGGGGGGGGGGGCAGATTTTTTGCATAAATGAGCCAAAAATGGTATTTTTTTGGCGTATTTTGCATGGTGAAACGCTAAAAGTTCTCAAAAATGCCAGGATTTCGAAAATTTTTTGAAAATTTGCCTATTTTTGGCAAAAATTTGGGCATCCAAAAAATCCCGGGGGCGAGCAAAAATCCCGGGAGGGGGCGATTTCGGGGGGGGGGCGGCATTTTCGGGGGCGGGAGGTCAATTCCGTGGGGGGCCCCCGCCGCCCCCCCCTGTAAAAAATACCCTGTTAAATGTGATAAGACAGTCCGAAGATAGCAGAAAACGCAACGCAAAAATGTTGTAAGTACATTTAGAATGACAGCAATTAAAGAAGAAAAAACGGAGAGGTGTTCGCATTTTCATAAAAATAAACAGACTACATATGAAAGCTGAATCAAATCAAGAAATCAGCTGGTTTTCATTACTCATAAACCGGCAACCTTTTGCACATTACAAAGGCGAAAGTGGCATTCAAAACGCCCCTTTCCCCCACACTGAATATCAAAATTTATTTTGGACTGACTTTGGTTCTGCCTATATCAGCCTTAAACTGCAATACAGGCACTGAAACTGCATTCTTTTCTTGAAAAGCCCTCACAATTTATCACAAATAGTCCTTAAAGTAAAGTAGAAGACATTATTCGAATCACTTACAACCACGGAATATCACCTTACAACAGTGGGCAGATTTTTTATGTCATTAGTCAATTTTAAATGCTCAATTCGTAGCTAAATGATGCATAAATACTAAAAAGTTTGATTTATTTTAACAAATCGTATACTTTTATTGTAGTACAGAAAATACAACACAGGCATTAAGATCAACACATAAATACAAACAATGCAATGCAAGATACTATTTTTACGGGAATACTGCACATTAAGTTTAGGCAGAACACGCGATGTCAGAATAATAACATATATTTTACTCAAAGCTTATCTAATTGGTTATATTTAATAAATTCCTTCAGTGCACCTAGAAACCTTCACGGGGCCATTTTTCAGACCCGGCCCGTTACAAAAATTTTCGACATCGGCCTGGCCCGGCCCGTCCCGCTTCAACTTAGGCCAGGCCCAGCCCGTAAGCTACAACGTTAGGCCCGGCCCGTCCCGGGCCCGTTTTACTAGATTTTTGCCGTTCACCAAAATAAAAAAATTGTTCAGATTTACCCAAATTGTATTCATCGGCGCAGTGCCGATCAGATTTTTATGTCATTTCTCATACTGATATATAGCCAAGGCCGCACCCAGGGGGGGGGGTTCAAGGGGTCTAGACCCCCCCCTTTTGGGATGACTAAATGGAAAATTTTTGCTATTTTTATGGCAAAAACAGCTATTTTTAAAAATTTTCGCGCCTACGGCGCGATAATTTAGAAATTTACTTCCAATGTACTGTTTTTGGGCAAAAATGCAAAAATTTTTCAAGATCTGGGGGGCTCCGCCCCCCAGACCCCCCTTGAGTTTTACCTTGGACCCCCCCCCTTTTCAAAATCCTGGGTGCGGGCCTGTATATAGCCTATGTGCTTTGGGTTTACGGAAACCATTCGCTGCCAAGATAAGAACTCAAAGAAATATATAGTTGAATTAATTATGCATTAAGAAAGAAGGATTAACTTACTAAATAACAAGAATAAAAATGCTCCGATGGAGCATGAAAAATGCAATATTGGTGACATTAGGTTGTAAATGGACAGAGGACTAGGTTTTAAAACGTTAATATGGAAGGGGCAAGTTGTAAATGCCAGGAGGACTAGGTTAATAGCGCACTAATTTGGACTAGCTTCGCTGAACACCAAATATTCGCGAAAACTGCCCAAACAATTGCTGTCGATCGTGAGTGAGAGAGAGCGAGACAGGTCCTCAGAGTCAGCATGACGACCCTGCAAGTATATATGCTCCTTACTGTACTCGTGCTCCTTATTATGCAACTTAATAATACACGCACATGATGTCAACTGCGTTTCGCATCGACATAATTCAAGATTCTGCGCTGACAGTGAAGAAAACACTCCATGAACACCTTTCTACCAGAACTGCATTGTTCATTTGGAATAAGCTTTATTATTTCAAAATCGTCGCGCTTGCTTGGAAATATGAAAAATGTAGCTCTTCCTAGTATATCATATATATGTGGAGTGGAGCATGAGTGACCACGAAGACGGGTTGTTCAGCGAAGCTGGTCCATATTAGTGCGCTTTTAACCTAGTCCTCCTGGCATTTACAACCTGCCCCTCCCATATTAACGTTTTAAAACCTAGTCCTCTGTCCATTTACAACCTAATGTCACCCTCTCACTCATATTGCATTTTTCATACTCCATCGGAGCATTTTTATTCTTGTAATATTTCATTTTTAAGGTTCCCAGTAAACCTTAAGTAAAAATGTCAGTTTCATAAAAGAAACTTTAAAATTCAGCCCATCATTTTATCGTCAACCGAAAGTAACAGAACAAAGAAGCTTGAAAATTTACAATTTTCTCCCTTTTCTTTATTTTGACCGAAAACCAAAATCCATCACCCATGGCAGCGGTAGGTTTAGTTGCTATATATACTTATTATTTGTACGTACGTGCTGAACTTCAGTAGCAGTCTACTGCAGCGCAATCAGATGCAAACTAACTGTCAGTCAATGAAGAAAACTTACAAACACGTCATGATTTGTAATACTCTGCCGCACTTGTACGCAAAATTTCGGAGGATTGCACCTCAACCGTAGCTAGTTATAGGCCGCGCTGTATATACTTCAGCAGCACTCTACTGTAGCGTAACAAGATGCACACTTAGGAAACTCATACAGCACGATTTGAAATGATCCGCCGCACATGTATACAAAATTTCGGATTGTAATTTACCTGTAGCTAGTTATAGGCGGTGCTGTACTTCAGCAGCACTCTACTGCAGCGCAACCAGATGCAAACTATAGTGTCAATTAGAGATGCACCGGGGCCGCCACTACCGGGGCCGGGCTTCATCGTGGCCCCAGCGTATTTTTAGTGGAGTTGGGACTTAGAAAATTTCCGAAAATGGCTATTTGGCCGGACCAACTTTGGGCCGGCCGCCAGAACGGTCCCGGCCAGATATCGAAACCCGAAAAAACAAGAGAAGCGAGGTAAGTTTTCCTTACCATCGCCAAAAACGACCGTGGTATCAAACTTATAACTTCCAGTGCGTGCCGTCAGAAAAAGAACTATTGGTTCGACCGGTAGCCATAGCCAACAGAAATGAAACGAAATAAACTTAAAATATAGAAGAATAAAATTAAATTAACAAAGGCATAAGTAAGGCAGAAAACATATACGTAAACGGTGATGAATAAATATGATGGAAAGTGAAGCATATAGTGATACATACAAAAGAATATATAAGAATATTCCATACAGACACTGTTAGAAAACATAAATTCAATCTGATTAGTGCGACTACGTTAAGAGTGACTGAAGCTCATATCGTATATAACCCAAAGATGAGTGCTCTAGCCCCATGCGTCTCATCGCCCAGCCTCACCAGGTGCGCACCTGGCATGGGGAAACTGGGCGGGTTATACACTTACTTCAGTATGTGATGTTAAAACATTTAAACAAAAACATTTTTATAAATCAAAATTGATTTATCAATTTTCAGTTCTAAATAAATTTTCCACTGATACAGGCGAATTTAAAATAATTTGATTTGTATTCAAAATTCTTCTCAGCCATCTATTAACTGCTACACTGATTTGATTTTTAGTATACATTCTAGTGAATAATTTAGAGATTAAAAGTTTCACAGAGCTTTCAAGATTTGCAGAATAGGTGGTTAAAGTAGTTAAACGCATTAATTCGTTTTCAATAATTTTGATGCAAATTTTGTTGGAAAAATTAGAATAGCAGTGCGGGAATTTAATGGCTGTGAAAGGAAAAAGATTAGTTTTATCAAAAGGTGCGGTTATGAAATTTTTATCCACAATTCTAATATTTATATCCAAGACTTCTGCTTTGTACGGAATTTCATTTTGTTTTTTCAAGATTAGTGTGATTGGATACATGTCTGGATGAATGTGATCAAACGTTCCTTTATCATTAAAAATTGTCAGATCATCCATGTATCTGAATACAAAATACAAATTTAGAGCCGTTTTCCAATCTTTCGATGCCAGTACTCTTTTCATAAAAGCAAATTCACAATTAAACAAAAATAAATTTACTAAAAAAGGGGCACAATCTGTACCCATCGGAACTCCAATGTTTTGGAGACAGATTTTATTACCAACTCTGAAGTATGTATTGCTTACGATGCATTTTATATACCGCATTAGAGTAACTTTATCAATGTAATTGGACATTCCCGGGTTATTACTCCAAGTTGCTTTGTATTTATTAGCCACCATTCCAGAGTTTGCCATAAACTTTTCTAATAAGTTGAAAAATTGATTAAAAATATCGTCATGGGCCAATGAAGTATACATTTCCGTAAAGTCGTAAGTAACGACAGTATTAGCCGAATATTTCTTATTTAAAATTTTTATTGCATCGATAATCTCTTTAGAATTCTCAATTATCCAGAATAGCTTTATTCTATATTTACCGTTTCTCTCGATTGCTTTACAATAGTTCTTTACTTTTTTATAAATTAATTTTAAACAGTTAGAAATTGTGCGGGAAAGGGGTTTCAAAAACGCTTTCTTACTAGAAATTATAACTCGAAACTTCGTAGGAGATTTATGAAATTTTGGAATTATTTGAATAAACGGTAAGGAATCTTCATTGACAATCACATTTAATCCATATTCGCGAAGGATTTTTTCGGATAACTGCAAATATGTAATGCTCTCATAAGAATAATGAGGTACTTTATTAATGTACCCTGTTTCCTTCAATATTTGACGTATATAAAATTCCTTACAAATTATGCTAAAGTTTTGGGAAGCTTTGTCAATAACTGTTATAACAAAGCGCTTCTTTAAACTATTTAAATACTCCTGTGCTCTCTCAGATAACTTTTCGGGTAAATATAATTTTGAATTTCTGTTTTTATTGACAAATTGTAAAATATTTTGCTTGCAATGCATTATCACTTTCCTTTTCCATTCTAAATAATCCAGTTTATTTCCTCGAAATTTCGTTGTGTACTTATTAATATAATTTGACAAGCCAATTTTAATTGAATATATACACTTTTTAGCATCAATTGACTTTTTGAGTCTATATTTTGGCCCCTTTCTCATCAAGTTTCGTAATTCAGAATTTTCAACAACATTCAAATCACCAGTAATTATATGCTTATGGTGTGTATCCATAAACTTAGACGTACTGCAGCTACAAGCTACAGGAGCCTGCAGCATTTCGTCTATATTTACGTCCATTATAGCATTTCTATAATTAAAGATAAACGAAGAAATTGGTTTATCATACGAATAAATAACCATTGGCGTTGAGTAATCAAAATCTGATGCATTATTTAAATGAATCCAATCGGTAGAGTATTTATTGAAAATATTTTGAAAGTTTAGAATATCCATGAGAATGTTATTAAAATGGAAAAATATTTTTGGCCTCTGTTTTTTCATATTAAAAGTTTGTTTTTTATTATTTTCCAGTTTGGCTCTAACTATATCTCGCAACAGCTCAGTTATGTACGTTTCTTTACAATCCAAAAGATGATAGTACATCATCTTGATCATATGTTTGGGTTTTGTGAAGATAAGAGAAATAATTTTAGATCGAAATGTTTTCATTTCATTTTGATACAAAGCAATAATTTCGTCTACAAATTGTATTACTTCACTCATACTCCATTTTTTCATAGTACTAGCGGGGCGTTTTTTACCTCTTACCCTATGGAGGTCGTACCTCCTAGCGCGAGTGTGAAAATTTGCAAACACAGATGCTTCTTGCAATTCTCCTTTTAAAATAGAATTTAGTCCATATGGATATTTAGTTTTTAATTCGCGGATCCAAAAGGCTTCTCTCATGATTCTAGTTTCTTTATCTTTAACTTCATCGCCGCTACTTTCTATTTTTTCAATTAATTGAACAGTAAAATTTTTACATGTAGTAGTATTAAAATGCTCAACCAGTTCAGTACATCCGGAAGTTCCGTTTCTGCGTACAGCGTAATCATGTTCCCTGATGCGTTCTTTGAGCATACGTTTTGTTTCCCCTACATATTTTATGTTGCAGTCAGTACATGTTATCAAGTATATAACATTTTTAGTCGTACAAGACAAAGGAAAATTATTTGATATAATTTCGTAACCCTTTTCATTATAACTGCCGAAAAAGTTGTTGGAGCAATTTACTTTTTGACATGTTAAACAACGACCGAAACATTTATTGTAAGTAGTAGGTGAAAATTAGCCACCCTGATAGATTACCTCACCCAACGGTAATCCAGGTGGGCGCGTGGTGGATGCCTATTAGTCAGGGTTTGCCTGGCTTAGGTGGGCGCGACCACCATTGGACTAAATAGCCCTCCCACCGACCCACTGGCAGCCTGGCCCGCTGGTAGAACGCGACTATAGCCAGCAGTTAAAACCGGATCACACCAGTGGCGCCTTTTGATTACCCTGAACAGGACAGGGACCGAGAGGCCTACTCGTTAAAAGGAAAATATTTAAAATTTTAATACCTTGCAATAATCGAAATAATTTTTTAGGTTATTTAAAATTGTAAAATTTTGTACATTAAGTAGGCTGTACTAGAGCCATTAATCGAAAACAAAATTTTTTATATTAAATTTAACTTAACTATTAGTTAAGAAAATATGTATGCTCCAACTTAGAAAAACAATTTTGATTGAGATAAATAAAAGGCAAAGAGTTTAATTACATAGAACCGTGACGTCACATAGATAGAACCACAAGGGTTAAAATAGATAGAACCACCAAGGGTTAAGATAAATAGAACCACCAAAAGGGTTACGATAGATAGAACCACAGGGGTTAAGATAGATAGAACCACAAGGGTTAAGATAGATAGAACCACCAAGGGTTAAAATAGATAGAACCACCAAGGGTTAAGATAGATAGAACCACAAGGGTTGAGGTAGATAGAGCCACAAGGGCTATATAGGAAAAAACGAGTTAAAATAGTAAAATTTTTTAAATAGAGTAATCTTTTAAGGCTACAAGTCGAAAAGCTAGTAAAATATCCGGGGATTAACAATCACCCGGATAATTAATGATCGATAATTAATTTGAAAATTTGTAAGATCTGCACAATTTGTGCTGACACAAAGAGGAGCGTGGGAGTATTTCTCAACCGTTCGAACCCCTGAGTGTCTATGGAAAAACAAGAGAAGCGAGGTAAGTTTTCCTTACCATCGCCAAAAACGACCGTGGTATCAAACTTATAACTTCCAGTGCGTGCCGTCAGAAAAAGAACTATTGGTTCGACCGGTAGCCATAGCCAACAGAAATGAAACGAAATAAACTTAAAATATAGAAGAATAAAATTAACAAAGGCATAAGTAAGGCAGAAAACATATACGTAAACGGTGATGAATAAATATGATGGAAAGTGAAGCATATAGTGATACATACAAAAGAATATATAAGAATATTCCATACAGACACTGTTAGAAAACATAAATTCAATCTGATTAGTGCGACTACGTTAAGAGTGACTGAAGCTCATATCGTATATAACCCAAAGATGAGTGCTCTAGCCCCATGCGTCTCATCGCCCAGCCTCACCAGGTGCGCACCTGGCATGGGGAAACTGGGCGGGTTATACACTTACTTCAGTATGTGATGTTAAAACATTTAAACAAAAACATTTTCATAAATCAAAATTGATTTATCAATTTTCAGTTCTAAATAAATTTTCCACTGATACAGGCGAATTTAAAATAATTTGATTTGTATTCAAAATTCTTCTCAGCCATCTATTAACTGCCACACTGATTTGATTTTTAGTATACATTCTAGTGAATAATTTAGAGATTAAAAGTTTCACAGAGCTTTCAAGATTTGCAGAATAGGTGGTTAAAGTAGTTAAACGCATTAATTCGTTTTCAATAATTTTGATGCAAATTTTGTTGGAAAAATTAGAATAGCAGTGCGGGAATTTAATGGCTGTGAAAGGAAAAAGATTAGTTTTATCAAAAGGTGCGGTTATGAAATTTTTATCCACAATTCTAATATTTATATCCAGGACTTCTGCTTTGTACGGAATTTCATTTTGTTTTTTCAAGATTAGTGTGATTGGATACATGTCTGGATGAATGTGATCAAACGTTCCTTTATCATTAAAAATTGTCAGATCATCCATGTATCTGAATACAAAATACAAATTTAGAGCCGTTTTCCAATCTTTCGATGCCAGTACTCTTTTCATAAAAGCAAATTCACAATTAAACAAAAATAAATTTACTAAAAAAGGGGCACAATCTGTACCCATCGGAACTCCAATGTTTTGGAGACAGATTTTATTACCAACTCTGAAGTATGTATTGCTTACGATGCATTTTATATACCGCATTAGAGTAACTTTATCAATGTAATTGGACATTCCCGGGTTATTACTCCAAGTTGCTTTGTATTTATTAGCCACCATTCCAGAGTTTGCCATAAACTTTTCTAATAAATTGAAAAATTGATTAAAGATATCGTCATGGGCCAATGAAGTATACATTTCCGTAAAGTCGTAAGTAACGACAGTATTAGCCGAATATTTCTTATTTAAAATGTTTATTGCATCGATAATCTCTTTAGAATTCTCAATTATCCAGAATAGCTTTATTCTATATTTACCGTTTCTCTCGATTGCTTTACAGTAGTTCTTTACTTTTTTATAAATTAATTTTAAACAGTTAGAAATTGTGCGGGAAAGGGGTTTCAAAAACGCTTTCTTACTAGAAATTATAACTCGAAACTTCGTAGGAGATTTATGAAATTTTGGAATTATTTGAATAAACGGTAAGGAATCTTCATTGACAATCACATTTAATCCATATTCGCATGATAACTGGATCCTAGAGCAATTTGTTGGAAAGCCCGAGACATACCACACCTGACCTGATACGGTAAACGACTTCTGTTGTTCCTTATTGCAGGAAAGTTTTATTAGGAAGGTTGTTAGAATCGGACAACATTTGTAATACACAGCGATTCAGCAACGGGTGCAAAAGCGTAGTGTTTGAGACTGGCTGACCCGGCTGATTCCTTGGCCGGCCAGCAGCCGATAAGCCCGCAGGCCTGCCGGTAGCCGGCCTGATGCAGTTTGCAGCTCAGCTCTTATGATTGTTGCAAGATATTGATTTTTGGACGTTATATTAGAAAAATACATATATAGAAACAAGTTAGTTTACGTACCACTATTTTTCCTTTTTCGGAATTTATTTCTGGGATGAAGTGAACAAAAACAGAAGCCCGTCCAATATTAAAGAAATAAATAAAATACACTCTCGTGCTAATTCCAACATTTTCCAGTTATCATATGTACACGTAAAAACACATTAAATTCCTATATTAGTAGTGCATGCGACCTCTGCCAGACTTGGTTCAAACACTTGCGGCTCATCAGTGGAGAAGTGTAGAACTAAGTTCTTTAGGATGCTTTGGAAAAATCTTTTACAAAATAAGTGAAAAATAGTTTCGCCGCCAGTCGCCTCATAAAGTGTCATTAGTGTGGTGAACAAACATATATGACATCCAAAATATGAAAAATTTTTCATTTTGAAAACTGTTAACAATGGGTAGGGTAAGAAATTGGACAATTCCCCAATATTTCGATAATTAAAATATTTAAAACATGAAATTCTAACAGAATATGAAATTCATAAATTTCATCACCGTTTCATTAAATTATATGTATGTAACCAGCCATACGTAAGATGTCAGTATTAACCATGAGCTAGCTAGCTATTCTTGAATTCCCACCATTCTCCTTACTGCATAGCGCGCATGCGGCGTAGTTTATTGGGCTTTGTGTGTTCCTACGCATACGTGAGAACCTCGTCACCTACAGAACCATAGCCGTGTTGTGCTTACGCATATATTGAAGCTGTTTCGTATCCACATGTGCTGGAATCCCTTTCGCAAGGATTCCCCCTTGTCTTTCGACCTGAACCCCTCTTTTCTGACATTCGTCCGAGCACCCCCTGTTCTGTCTCGAGGTCCCCCTCCTGATTGATATAGGTCTTGTGCAATATTGCGCAAGAGTTAGGCCTTCTCGAAATATCATGTTAGTCGACAGAAATAGATCTGTTATGCCAGTCAGCGTCTGCGTCACTCGGGCAGTATTTAAGGACGCTCATTTTTGGTCTTATTCGGACTTCGTCTCAGTCTTGTCTCTGTGCTGGCCTTTGGCTGAAGCCATGATCTTGGCTTAAGCTATGCGTGTTGTGTGAATCATTTCGCTCAGTAACAATTGTATATTTGGTTTGGTTCTATTTGCTATCAGTGTTATTAAAGCCCAACCGGATTTTGGATTTGCTTTACGTACATATATTTACGATACTTAACGCTGTGCCGCGTCTGTCGGGAGCGCATTACATTTATGGTATCCAAGTATTGGACTGGACTGGTACAATTTCTGCTGCTCATCTGAGCTTAGTCTATTTGGCGGACTGCTAGTCTTGCCATAAAAGGTATTTGTTGTGATCACTATACAATAACGCTTAATCTAGCCTATCTTATTACCGATAGTCACCACGAACCGTTGTAAGTCTCTCACGAACGTATTAGACTAACCCATAGGACCTAATAGCTCTCCCCGGTAGGCAAGAGCCTACCAGTTGACAGGTTACCCCAAAGCCAAACCTGTCACATTGGTGCCGAAACCCGCTTACCGAGACCTTAGCATAGTTGAATTCGTTCTGTGTGTGTGTGAGCATCTATGCTTGAGTCAAACATCCTACCCGACCCTTTATGGGGTCAGACCCTGATCGATCCTGAGTTAATCCCCGTCTTCAAAGGAGAAATTTTAGATGACTTCGGAGACTTTATAGACTGCTTCGAACGGGTTGCTTTAGTGAACCACTGGACGGACGCTATGAAGGCCACACTGCTGCCAGGATACCTGCAGGGGTATGCAGGCGAGCTTTGGTCCGCCCTCCCGTCACCCGTACAGACATCTTGGACTGGTGTAGTCTCAGCACTTAAACGTTCCTTGTCCAAAACCTCAAGTGCGTGTAGTTTAGAACTCCACCGTCGCGTTCAAAATTCAACCGAGAGTGTAGATGAATACGCTAGAGCTATTCGTAAGCTAGCTATGAACGTGTACAGTGATTTTATTAAAGGGGCAGCTCTAGGTAAGCTGATATGTGAGCTTTTTCTGAATGGTCTAAAGCCTTCGATTCGTAAATTTATTGTTGCCTATCGTCCAACTACTTTTCGAGAAGCCTTCAGTAGAGCTAAGGAGCAGGAAGCATTTGAAGAATTAGAAAAGCAAGTTACTGCTCCTGAATCTAATGGCTTTTGGAGAGCGAGGGACAGCCTCGACTTTGAGAACTTGACCCCTGTCCACGAACTACAACCCCAAATAGGAAACTTGTCCTTGCTATCGGTTGATCGAAGCGCAATTAATCGAAATGAGAGCGCTTCGTCGACTCGTACTGCTGCGGTCATTGACGCAGTGCCGACACCTGACGGAGGAAGAATTCTGCTCGGCTGGCTGTCGGGCATACCTGCTGAAATGTTAATAGCTGTAGAAAACAGTTTTACCTTAGTAGACAGATACTTTGCCCCGGACGAAGCTAAGCCTTTAGCTAATGCCCGTACCCTAGCTTTAGGTGGCCATACGGTTCTTGTTGAGGGACTGTGCAGATTGAGAGTGAAGCTCGACTCTATTGAGGCATACGTGGCAGCCTACGTGGTACCTAAGCTTCCATTTGATGCTATATTAGGTACTAACGCTATTGAGGCCCTCGGAATGCAACGAACGTTGTCCAGTTCTGATATGGGCTATCACCCGTTTGTCTCACCCTCAGTCCTGTACGAAGTGGAGTCGAACAGTTCTACTCCTGAAATGAGTTTACCTGACGCGGTAGAAGCAGCTTCAACTCTCCATCAGTGTGCTGTCATTCCGAAAGCGGCAACAACACATGAGTCACTGTCTTTAGAAACCGCCGTTGCGAAATCTGACCAAAACAGTTTTGGTTTAGCCGTTCCCACTGAAACGGTAAAACCGCTGTGCGCTTACGTAAACCCTTTGTGTTACTCCAAGTCCCCAATAGCCATTCGCCGTCAGCGTACTAGCAATTCGAATGAAGGTGCAGTTGCTACTGTTAAAATACCGGCGATATCGTTTTGCAAGGCAAAGATCAGTATTGCCCCACCTGGTACAACAGTAACTTATAGAGTTCATTCAGACTGCGTAACCACATGCTTTTCTCAAACTGGGCGTAAAGCAGTTGTGAAACCGTTCCTCGAAACTGAGGTATGTTATAATGACCGTTCTTTAAGTAACTGCGAGCGTAGACCGGTCCTTCGCAGAATTTTGATGGATTCGCTCAAGTCGAGTAAATCAGAGAACAGACTGAATGTAACTGCAGAACTAATGTCAACTGCGTTTGAGTCACCTCAGTCGGAGTCACCCCGCATACAGTTGTTGGGTCCCCAGCAGTCCATTAAGAGTGCTATACCTTTTGTAAAGATTCGACAAACTCCTCGAATTCTTAATGTAAGAACCAGATTGCTTGTCTGCTTATTTGTATGGTTACTGATTCAGATTAGTGGCATACCTACCCTTCTCGTGAAAACGCCTCTGAGCACTTTTCCATTCCCTCTAGAACGAAGTATCAGGTGCAGCTTGTCTGAGCTAGGTTTTAATGCACCTAAGTTTGGTGTAGCCTTTCGAAAAGGTCCCGCTTCAAGTGTACCGTATAACAGCGAACGCGGGCTGAACGGTATGCTGGCTTATTGCGATGGGTGTGTGGAATGTGTGCAGGGGAGTAGTAAGCGTCAAAGAATCGACAGCTTGCGATTCGCTAAGTTGCGTGCTAAAAGCCGTCTTAGCAATCAGCAGTCCTGTAACTGCTGGTGGTTATACGAACTTAATGCCAGATTGGTTACGCTAGCCATGCTTCTTAGCGTACCTCGTATAGTATATACCTTCCAATCCCCCCGCCACACCTTCGCTAGCCTTTCGAATTTTGCAGTAGTCATTTCTGTTCCACCTTATTAGCTGTGAAAATTGCTTCCTGTCTTTATCAGCTTTATACCTGTCCTTAGTTCTGTTCAAATTTCTCAGTTGGCAATCGTGATGTCGCCCTAGCAGTCATAGATCCTTAGATTAGTAGTAGAAGATTGTCACGCCTTTGTTCAGTTGACATTTTAGTGATTTAGTGGCAGAACCCCTCGCCGTTTCCGAACTCATTCGATGGTGTTGACATACCGTTCGCGAGCAGAGAACGCATGGAGGTCTCTGGCAGTTCGTGCCCTGCTGCAGTCTTTACATTATACCCTTCTCGTTGGAACCGAATCGACTTGGGATTCTGCCTTGTTCTTGCCTTGGGATTCATTTTATGTTGGCGTGAAACTGTTTATCTGTTGCGTTAATGTAACGACAAGCTGTGGACAAGCCGTCGTCTTCTGTTGCTGACAGTTTAGTGGATGGATTACCTTGAAATGGTAAAGGACCTTGACTGCTTCCGGCTGCTGAAGAATTTTTCTCATTGAAGAAAGCTGAACTGAACTATATATACATGTATAATATTGAACTTTTGCTTTGCTAATCTGTCTTGAATTCTTGGTGTAGTTTTGTTTTATTGTTGTTGTTTATATTTCCTTCGACTAAGAAACTGGGAGACTGGTTCATGTCATAGCGATCTGAGGTCTTAGCACGTAACCGAGTTTGCCAAGTAGCAGAATTTTCGTCTCGGCAGAGCTCGAATCTAGAGAGGGAGGAATGTAACCAGCCATACGTAAGATGTCAGTATTAACCATGAGCTAGCTAGCTATTCTGTGAATTCCCACCATTCTCCTTACTGCATAGCGCGCATGCACCGTAGTTTATTGGGCTTTGCGTGTTCCTACGCATACGTGAGAACCTCATCACCTACAGAACCATAGCCGTGTTGTGCTTACGCGTACGTATGTAGAAACTGTGTTTCGTATCCTTGTCAGTAATCCCTTTCGCAATGATTCCCCCTTGTCATTCGACCTGATCCCCTTTTTCTTGACATTCATCCGAGCATCCGCTGTTCTGTTTCGAGGCCCCTCCTGATTGATATAGGTCTTGCGCAATATTGCGCAAGAGTTAGGCCTTCTCGAAATGTCATATCTTTTAGTCGACAGAAATAGATCTGTTATGCCAGTCAGCGTCTGCGTCACTCGGGCAGTATTTAAGGACGCTCATTTTTGGTCTTATTCGGACTTCGTCTCAGTCTTGTCTCTGTGCTGGCCTTTGGCTGAAGCCATGATCTTGGCTTAAGCTATGCGTGTTGTGTGAATCATTTCGCTCAGTAACAATTGTATATTTGGTTTGGTTCTATTTGCTATCAGTGTTATTAAAGCCCAACCGGATTTTGGATTTGCTTTACGTACATATATTTACGATACTTAACGCTGTGCCGCGTCTGTCGGGAGCGCATTACATTTATGGTATCCAAGTATTGGACTGGACTGGTACAATTTCTGCTGCTCATCTGAGCTTAGTCTATTTGGCGGACTGCTAGTCTTGCCATAAAAGGTATTTGTTGTGATCACTATACAATAACGCTTAATCTAGCCTATCTTATTACCGATAGTCACCACGAACCGTTGTAAGTCTCTCACGAACGTATTAGACTAACCCATAGGACCTAATAGCTCTCCCCGGTAGGCAAGAGCCTACCAGTTGACAGGTTACCCCAAAGCCAAACCTGTCACATGTATATATATTTTTGATAAGTATATATATATACTCAGAAAGGAGGAACTCGATAGATTCTGAAGGCAAGACAAAAACTACTCTCGTTCCGAAATATGAAACATTTCTCATTTTGAAAACTGTTAACAAAGTGTAAGAAATAGGACAATTCCCTAATATATACACTAGATGTACGTGAACACTGACTGCACGCGCCTGACTAAAACCCGGGTATCTCTCTCTCTCTCTCTGTTCGGGAATCTCGCTAGGCATAGATTGGTGTTGCCACCTTTGCTTCTCCCCATCAGTCATATCTAGTATGACCCTCGCTATGTCGCCTGGATGCCGTCCCACAGTGGGAGGCTGGAGGGAGCCCGTCGTGTGGCCTTTCGGCTCAGGGTTATCTAACCTCCATTAAGTGCTCATGCGTATAGCAGTGGAGCACAGCGTCTTTCGACGCTCCAAGCCCCTAGCGCAGATGGGTGGGATCAGAAGCAAACCCGGGGGTGTGTCCATTTTTGAGTGCGTGACTCTGGTGCACCTAGCACCCCTTCGCAGGGGGTAGGCGGACACATTGCAGGGTACTGGTTGATCCCAAGGGAGGGGGTGCCTTTCCGCCGGGAGCTCAGCGCCCTACTCTTATCGATAAGCGGATTAGGGTTCTTTAGCGTGCCTGTCCCCAGCAAGACAGTACACGGGCCCACCAATTTTACGCCTCATCCGACCGGCGGAGCCTGTGGCCTAAGCTTCTTGCTCAAGGAAACAATGTAGCGTCATTATGGTTAAGGTGGGGATCGAACCTCGGACCTTCCGATCTGAAGTCCACCGCCTTAACCATTCAGCTACACGGCCACTAAAACCCGGGTATTCATAGATTAATTAATTAGTGGGGGGTCGGAGGGTTCCAAGCCCCCCAACCCGGACAAGGTACAAGCCCTACCGCCGTCGGGGACAAGGGGTAACGAAAAAATAGCCAAGGGAAGGCAAAAATGGCCGGAAAAAATTATTTTTTACACTAAGATATCAAAAAACTTCCGGCCTCGTAGGATTTTTTCTTAAACTTTGCACTTTCTCGTTAAAATTGACAAAAATTTCAAAATTTTTCAAAAATTTATGAGTTTGCTGCAAATTTTTAGTTTGTCGAAAAATTTCATTAATTTATTTTTGAGGTATATACAAGCCCCCCTGAAAATTTCAGTTCAAGGTACAAGCCCCCTCAAAATTTTCTGGGGACAAGGCCCTCCCAGGAATCGACCCTATGTTAATCTATGAGGGTATTTATAGTTTTTGTATTAATATGAATCTTCAGCTTGCAAATCATGGCCCTCCTTGACGCATATCCAGTTTTTGTCATTGTACTGTCGGCGCTGGAGCAGGAAGATGATGAAGAAGCAGAATAGAGAAAGATACTCAGGGTTGGGTGAGAGCGAAATTTCACCACAGCCGACTGGAAGACTCGGCGTTTGGGCGAGAGAGACTAGCTATTTTAAGCTTAAACTTAATTTCCTCCGGCGTTTTGAGGCATAGGCCCGGTATTAGGGGCTTTAACACCTACACATACGGTTTCCACATCTCGTCAGTTAGCTTTCTAAACACTGATTTAATTATGTTATTTGATGTTTTCAAAAAATTACCGGTCTCGGGACGATACCGAGAGTTTTGGGTCGATTGGCATCCAAACCGGCCGTCCGGCAAGCGAAAATCGCCGGCCGGCCGGCCAACCTTAAACACCGCAGAAGGACCGCTGCACAGTTGAGACACAGGGATATAAAGCACAGCCTAAGTCCAAAGATCAGCGCTCCTTAGTTATGAATCCAACAGGTTTAATTTTTTTAATTAACTTGAGAATTTGAAATTCTCAGTTAAACGTTGGTTAACTCTTAAACCACAAACGTTCGCATAAATAGGACGTATGCGTATAAGTCTTTGCTAACCTGGGCCCCATCAGCTCCATCCTTAAGATATTTATGTGACGTTAGATAGGCCATGAATTTGCAGACACTCAACGGGTCAATTCGCGAGAGAGGGTGGTCGTCCGGAGCTTCCATTAACTTCTGAAAGGTGGGAAGAAAGGCTTCCTGCAACTGTTCCTGGTTATATCTGAAAGCAACATTATTAAGAAACTGGATCAATCTGTAAGCTAATAATGCTAACTATGATTCCAAAATCAGCTAAGTTGAGCAATTAATGACTTCTTTCTGGCGGCAATGATTCCTCAGGCAACAGGAGAGTCAGTCTGTACTAAACATTTATTCTGAAAATGTCGCAGACCCAAGCTGTATGGCCTTCAATACACTAACTCTAATCGATTAGTTAAATTTACAGCCAAACACTGTAAAATTAGTTTTCAAGCGTGCAACAACATACCGACTGTCAAAGGCAAACATGGGCAAAAATGAACCCAGACAGTTTCTCAGTTCTGGATTCTCCTTGGACAGCGGATTGAACCAAAGCAGGATCAGACGCGAGACTAGCTTTGGCGAATACATTCGCTGATGCAACAGCAATTTCACCAAACCTTCCCCAATTGTGAAGTGAAGCTCAGAGGACTAAAACAAAAATCGAACATTTCCTCCAATAGTTATAATACTTTTAAAGAACGATAACTTAGACGACGGTCAAACTCCCAATTGTGATTTGAAGCTATGAAAAATTAACGAAAAATGGATAAAACCAAATATTTCGCACCTTTAGCATTACAAGCAACACTGACACACCCACTAAAAGTACGCCGTCCCAAAAGAATAAGCAATTAACACCACTTATTTAGTTTCTCTCATTTCTTTATTACCTGATGAAGAAGCAGGGGTGTATTCAGGGAGGTCCGGACCTCACCCTTTCTGTTTTTAGTGCAAATTTGGCCATCTTGGGAAAAGCTAAGACCCACCTTTTTTCAAAATCCCGGAAATTCCCCAGCGAAAAACGTGATGATTCTTTACCTGAGGATCTTCCAATCTCTCAATTAAAATAGTCAGGAGGACATCCGCCGGATTCTCATCTGCGGCACTACCAATGCTGGTCCTGGTGTCATCCACTGTGGCCATGGCAGATTGGACTACCTTCATGCCATAGACCAGAAGCAGATCAAAGATGGCTCGCAGAGCGGTAATCTTCACAGCGGTTACGTCAACCGATAATGTCTAAAACTGTCTAACATATTAAGTAAATAGTTTCTGGGCTTTTTCTAGGAATTTTTACAGTCTTCGCCTAAGATGTTCGTTTTTAGTGCAAAACTAAAATAGGCAAGTCGAGTAAAAATCGCGAACCCGGAAAATATGCCTTCTGCGCGATTTTGTCAGGGCAAAGTTTGGTGCCAAAAGGGGCACCACCTTTAGGGGAATATTTGGAACGAATTTTGGGGGAAGACGGTAATTTATGGGGGCACACGGCCGCCACCACCCCCCCCCCCGTTGAATAATCCCAGTTATTCACACACAAGTTCAGTTTTTTATAACACACCAAAGAAGGGAGAAGATGGATATTTAGAGCGTGGTTAAGTGGCAGGAATTAAGGGGTTATATAAACTAAATAAATATATTTATATGTGCTTTCGTATAGTCATCACTCGCGGTTGCGGATGCATTATCATTTCCAGAATCGGCAACAAACTGGCTTATTGGAGCAAATGGACTGATACTGTAAATATTAAACAAAGGTGCACAATACATATAAAACACATGTAGATGGGATTGTGGGTTACAATTAGTCATAAGAGGTGTGGTAGTAATAAGTATACGAATTAGACGTAAGTTGTGTTGTTATATGATATGAATCAGAGTCTTTCGGCCCTAATCCCTTAGACTCTGACGAATGCAAGAACTAAGAATGCAAATTGGTAAGATATAATAAAGACACTTAGGGGTCACGAACTGAATTGGAAACACATACGCCAGAGCGGGTAGGACCGGAATGAGTCATCGTCAGAGGGATCCAGTAGATAAAAATTGCAATTATGTTTTATAGAAGTCTTCTGTTTTTTGATTAGAAGGCAAAATCTACTGGTTGGGCCAGCCTCTATGAGACCTGATTCATTCCGATCACATCTTTAATTATTATTGTGTCTGAATTTAGGGTCTGTCAGTGCTGACAGAGATTTAGGTTGAAAACTTAAGAGAATACTATGTATTGCCGGCTGTGCCGGGATTCCATATGCCGGCAACGCCGGGTTACACGGTGGCAAATCCAAATTACATAAAAAGGCCGGCAATGCCGGGATTCCGATTAGGTGGATCAATTTGGTTTTTGGTTCGGATGTACTTTTATCAGTTGTTTAACGTAGTTCCATTTTTGGTTGTTATTTATTTGGTTTAATTTGTATTTTCCACTGATATTTGTATCACTGTATATTGTGTTATATAGTACATCTTTTATAAACCTATTGGAATATCCTCTTATATGTAACATACTAGTAGCAGCCTGGGTGCATTGTATAAAGTCTTTTTCGTTGTCACATATACAAGAGTATCTTATTATTTGGTTTTTGATTGTATTCTTTGTAATGGTGTTAGAGATGTTGGAGGTAGCGGAGGGAAATTTATATGTAGTGAATGGGAAATCATCCCGTTTATCATATAATTTTGTTACGAATTTACCGTTGGAAATTTTATATTAAGATCTAGAACATTGGCTTCTTGATTGGAGGCGTTAATTTTATTTAGTTCTAGTTCCGGTGGGTACATATATTTAGATATTATGTTGAATATATCATTATCGTTAGTTAGAGTTATATCGTCTATTAATCGAAATGGATTTTTTAGATTTAATAGCGTATCTGTATCCTTGTTTCTTATAATATAGTTGTATTCCATATTGTGGAGTACCAAGTTAGCAATGGAGGGGGCAGCATTGCTACCCATAGGTATCCCAATTATCTGTTTAAACAGGGTTTTTTTTTCAAAATCGGACCTGTGTAAATCTTGTGTAAATTTAAATTTCACTGTGTATTTTTGTTTGAAGCTGTGTAAAATTTAAAAGTGTCGTTTTTCAACTGTAATATAAAATAAAATACATTTAGACGTTATTTTCTTGCTACAATGTTATTTTCGGATCATTCAAGCCAAAGTTATGCCAACTGCACTTGTGTAACATTTCGAAAGAAGCCACGCGGGGGGTCTGGGGGGCGGAGCCCCCAGAAGTTGAGAAAATTTTGTAAATTGCAATAGAATTCATAATGGAAATGTTTAAAAAGATTAATTCATTAAATGTCAAAAATAAGATTGGACAAATTCAAATTTCTGAAAAACACTTCGCCTACTGAAACGATTTCTTTATTTTTCCAGCTTTTTGGAATAATTGTTTCACAAACTTGCTGGTCACGTACTAAGGTTCGATGCTTTAACTGCTACTGGGGGCGGCTCCATATAGTACAGACACACCAATTATACAACGGAGGGGGTCTGGGGGGCGGAGCCCCCCAGAAGTTGAGAAATTTTTTAAATTAACGGCAGAAACGGCATTGAAAAGTTGTATTCCTTTAGCTTTCGTTTTGTGTTTATTGTGCTAGATTTATTTAATATTTATTGTGCTAGACAGCAACAATTTTGTGGCTCAAACTGCTTTTTATGATGCATGATATGTACAAGAAACGATATTGAACCGTATATATGTACTAGCTATACTATACTATCTTACTAATATTTGTACGCTGTACGTAAATAAATTATACGCAACTGGATAAGCAGAAGTATATACTTGCAGAAACAATGGAACACCTATATATAATCATGTCGCAATGCAGAAAACAATTATATATACAACGGAGGGGGGGGGTCTGGGGAAATTTTTTAAATTAACGGCGAAACGCATTGAAAAGTTGTATTCCTTTAGCTTTCGTATTGAATATTTCTTGGGTTGTATGGCAACTATTTTTCGGCGCTGACTGCTTTTATTATTATATATACAAGAAAACATATGTATAGTTAAATACGAATAAATACTAGCTATTTACGAATATTCGCGCGCAGTACGAAAGTAAATTATACGCAACTGTATATATAAGTAGAAGCATTAAGACTTAGGAGAATAAAACACCCATAACCATGTTGATGCAGAAATGCAGAAAACCATTCTAAACCATTGGAAACAGGCGGGGGTCTGGGGGCAGCAGGCGGCAGGCTAGAGCTTTTTTAAAACTTGAAGACTTGAAAACTATTTTTTCAGAGCACTTTTTATAAAAATTTTCGAAAATTTGGCTGTGTATTTTGTTGTGTAAATTCGTTTTTCACTGTGTAAATTAATTTTTTTGTGTAAATACACAGTATTTTACACAAAAAAACCCCTGTGTTTAAATATTTTATTACCACAGGTAAAGTATAGGTTGTCTAGAAGGAATTTAATGTGTTTGCATAATAGTTCAGAAGTTATAATGTCTTTGAATATTTTAGAGGTTCCCCATCTAACTTTAAGTTTAGTTTTATGCATTGGATATCTCATTGATTTATTAATTAGTTCGTGTAAGTGATCATATATGGTATTATGGTGCAAGTTTGTATAAAGTGTCGTAAAGTCGTATGTATTAATGGTTTTTGCTGAATTTGTTTCATTTATTTTATTTATATTTGAAAGTATGGGTTGACTGCTACCGATTATCCAATAGGGATTAACCTTCAGAAAGGTTTTTGCAATTTTACCGTAGCGTGACCTAGAGGTGGAAATAAATTTGAGGGCTTTGTCGTTTTTGTTGGATTGGGGTTTGGAAAGACCGGGTTCCTTCCCAAAAACCTTCCGAATTTTTTTTGTTTTTTTTTAAATTTGGTATTAGGTAGATGTGGGGTAATTGGTTGTATGACTCAGTTTTTATGTTATTACCTTTATAGTATTTATAGGTAGATTCAGCGATGTTTGCGTATTTAAAGTGCAGTTGGTGTATGTGTTAGAGCTATTACCCATTATACCTAATTCTAATAATGTACTGTATATATAGTATTCTTTGCATATAACTGCTACGTTTTGGTTAGCTTTATCCACAGGTGTAAGTACAAATTTATTATGTACATCTGCTAGTAGGTTGGCTAATGTTTTTAAGGTGATTTGTTTCTGATTTTTATAATAGATTGCATGTTTATTTAGTTCTATTTTGGTGGAATTTATAACAGAATCCGCCCATTTATTTAATGCAAATTTGTCTATTTTATATTTTTCATTTATTTTATTTATGTATTGGCTGATTCCGATTACCACGTCATTGGTAACGGTATCAATGTTTAGTTTAGTTGGTATTCTATATTTGGGGCCATTACTAATTATTGATTCCAATTGTGGGCAGTTAAGGACATTTAGGTTTCCTGTGATTATATGTTTATGGTTAGCAAAAACCGACAGCACAATAACATTAAAAGGGCACCGAAACAAGGTCTATTTAAATGCATATAAATTACAGTTTAAGAATAAAATGCACAATGAATTGTAATAGAAATTTATTTCAATCTATCAATCAATCAATCAATTCTACATACACATACCTGGACATGCAAAAACCAATATATATACCTGGAGCAAAACAATCATATGGTGCTGAACCAGAGCCCTATCCAGAAGACAAGCCAGACCGACCGCTCGAAAGGCCACGTTACGGACACTGGGATCGTGATTCTGAATGCAAGGTATGGCCACTTCATTGATGATCGCTCTCAGAGATGGATACAGCTGTTTCACACGACGATTCTTCAGCGTCTCGCACAGTATGCCCAGACATTTTAGCAATGTCTGACTGTCATCCTAAACACAAAATCTAATCAATAGATATATACTACAAGAAAACAAAAACATTAGAAAAGGCAATGGCAAACACAAATATTAAGTTAATAGTAAAATAGATCACTGTAACATGCAGAGGAAGACCTAGCCCACTTTTTCTACACAGCCTGTCCCACAGAAAACCCCGACGACGCCATCTAGGAACCAAGCCAATGCATAACATTCTCTCCAAGGGTCCCCCTAAGGGTCCTGGCTTTTCTCCGGGATTTGGACCGGCTGTAGTCGTCCCAGCCACCTTGAATTTCCAGGACTGGTCCAGGAACAGGAAGAAGAAGATCACTGTAAGCACATAACGTGACCCGCAAAAACTATAAACATCTATTATTAGGAAGTTAGTTTGCTAACATCCATTGCATTACTGGTTTCACAAGTCAATCATGAAAGCTTACTTTCTCAGGAGCCGCCGAATGTTCTCCAAAACTGGAATTGTGAAGGCAGCTGTCAGGAGGCATCTAAAAATATTGCAACACTATAGTTCACAAAAAACGTAAAAACGTTCTTCCTTATATTCACATCAATCCTCCTCCCGGCCCGCTCATAATATACTGAAACTGAAGTTCTAGGAAATGAGCCCAGTCAAAAATGTTAGGAGTTACACACTGGCAAACCTGAATCAGGGCCGCGTTGCAAAAGATTCTGCTACCTAAGTCTAGAAACCAGAGTCTCCTAACTCTCTCCTAGACAGTTCCCAGACATTCTCCTAAATACCCTCCTAAGACAGCACTTAGGAGAAACTTTTGCAACGTGGCCCAGGTTTTCAGATTTTACGTCAGTATTTACCAAAATTTCACCTCCTGCATGCGTCCGCTAGCTAGCCTTGGAATATCACAAGAAGGCAGCTTTCAAAATATTCAAAGCCCGTTAATCTAACAAAGGTAAAATGGTAAAGGTTTACCCCAGGAGATATCTCCGTCCTGCCACAGGACATGGGGTGCCGGTGCTCACCCCAGGATTCTCAACCGTAGAGCCAGGAGTGTCACCTCAAATGATGACTGCATCCATGGAAGGGGGGCCGGCCCTTCTGCACAGACTCCTGTTACCTTCTCACCGTAGTGGTACCCATTTACCGACCAGTTAAGGATGGACAGCTGGGTTGGCTAGAGTCGAGAAAGCTTTGTGGGAACTGAGGATCGAACCACCGACCGTAAGATCGGGAGTTCTGACCAGCAACTTAGACCACTCGGCCATCCCGACTCTAACCGTTAATCTAACAGCTTATGTTAAATACGTTATTCTAACAGTTGAAATTTAAACAAAAATAAACATTTTCGTTGGTGTCCTACGTACTGTTGAAATAGGAGCTCTTAGTTCAGCAACGACCTCCACCAAAGTCTGGACAGCTTTATCAATAGTCGTTTCCAGAATGCAATAGAGTCGGATAAGCTGAGGCATGAGAGCCAGATTGACCTCTTTTGATAGAATCAGACTATGCAAAATCTCTTTTAGGCGATTACTAAAACAGTGAAATGATGAGTAAAACTCTTATTATAAACGCAACAAGCTATAACAGCAGCAAGTTAATTTGTCGGCAAAGATTAAACCGATAATTAATTATCTAATAAATGGAAACTTAAGGTGCTGGTTTCCTTTCGGGTATTTTTGACTCATACAGCTTTAATCCTTTACGTAAATGGATAAAACTTACGAAATCACTTAATCCAGTGCTCTTCACAATTCTGGGACCAGTCCCGTATTTTTAGGCCAAAAGATAAGAAAGTTTTGGTTTTTGGCCTTAGGCTCCCTGTAGGTAGACAAGACACGGGATTGATTGTTATTGCTGGAAAGAGGACACGAAAATGAACATTTTTGCTGTTACAACCTTTGAGCTATGTCCTGTGGTTAAGTCAGTATAAGCAAAAAATGTTTTTAGGGTTAAAAAATGGCCATTTTCGAGGAAATCCGTTTTTTCAAAATTACTGCCACATGTTAAGGACAAAGTTGGCTTATTTCTACTCAATCGATACAGCGTCCAAATGCCCATTTTATGAATGCCTATAGCCGGACTTTATTGCTTTAAGCTAGATATTTGGACGAAAAACCATTTTGGCAAAACTGCGATTATTTTGTTTCAAACATCGATTTCTCAAAAATTACTCCACGAATTCCAGAGATTTTTGGCAGAATTAAAATTCGTACTACTACGAAGGGACGTTTTTCTTGGTTTGGGCTAAAACGTATCGAGTAGCAAGAAAAATCAGGGTTTTTTATTGGTTGGGGGAGTGGGTGGGGGTGGCTGGCGCCCCTCCCCCACACGACCCCTTCCTATCCTCGTTCCCTTCCTCCCACTTGTTTGGGCTTCCCTCCCACTCACCCTAAGGTGAGCAGAAATTGCATAAACATGCACAAAGTGTACTAAAACTAATGCATTTTCTACTTTATTAAAAAATTTTCGCGCCTTCGGTGCGAAGCTTCAGCAATTGAGTTATATATCTAAATATTATTTTTATAATAATAATACTATTTAATAATACAATACTATACAATTAGCATGCTACAATCTATTATAGATACTTATTTGCTTTGGAAATTAATCCTGCGTTTATTCGAAGCACCACGTCCTTAAATCATTGACATAAGCTCCGAATCTCCTGTTCTGAATGGGAGCTTCTTAATCTGATTTTTCGAACAAGACAAAATGACAAAATATTGTATTAAATTTAGCGTAAAGAATTCAATGTTTCCATGGCGCTCTAATGACACAATTAAAAAAATTTTCAACTTCTGGTGGGCTCTGCCCACCAGACCTCCAGATTGACTGTTGGTGGATCTCTTCCGGCTTTAACAGTCTGACGCGTGGACCTCTGAAAGGTTTAATGTTAACTGCGGCATGCGATGGTTGACAAAACATCAATCATACAATTAATGTCCAGAACATCGGAGGGGTCTGGGTTGCACAAAAATACTAAAACAGTACTAACCGCCCCGCATCGTCACTGATATCAGCAAACGGTATCAATTCGAGCATTTGAGCTGATATAAATTCTCTAACCATGCTTTCCTCTGTATCATCGGTTGGAGGATGGGACGAAATGTATCTGAAACAAAACAGAGCCAAGCCAAAACGTCTTCTATCAATATAACATAACGACATTCGCTTATCCATACGGAGCGGCTCCAACTTTACCGGAAGAAACCTGATACGTACAAGGAAAAAGCCAGCACTAGGGCAACGGGAAAAGCATAACTTAAGGGCAGGAGGTATCTAATTTCCGACACGAATAAGGTCAATAACAAAAAAGGTAAATCCGCTATCCCCAACGAAAAACGATAAGGTAACGGTTACCCCAGGAGACATCTCTGTCATCTCACAGGACATGGGGTACCGGTGCTCACCCCAGGATTCTCAACCGTAGAGCCAGGAGTGACACCTCAAATAATGACTACATCCGTGAAAGGAGGCCGGCCCTCTACACAGACTCCTGTTACCTTCCCACAGTAGAGGAACCCATTTACCGAAAAGTTAAGGATGGATAGCTGGATTGGATAGAGCCGAGAAAGCTTTGTGGTCTCCGGAGATCGAACTACCGACTGTAAGATCGGAAGGTCTGACCAGAGCCGCAGACCACTCGGCCATCCCGACTCGAAAGACTGAATTATTTAGCACACCGATTCAAGACCGCACCCAGGTGGGGTTCAAGGTGTCTAGACCCCCCTTTCGGGGTAAAAAATGGAAAATTTTGGCTATTTTATGACAAAAACAGCAATTTTAAAAATTTTTCTTATAAAATTTAAATTTAATTTAAACTTTTTGCAAGAAATAAACACCCAATGTACTATTTTAGGGCAAAAATGCAAAATTCTTCAAATTCTGGGGGCCCCGCCCCAGACCCGCCGTTTTATTTTTACCTTGGACCCCCCCCCTTTTGAAAATCCTGAGTGCGGGCCTGCACTGATTACACGTCCCCAGATAACGTAACCAAATTGGAGCGGTATTACTGCCCCCTCCTTCCCAAATAAATTTTACAGTCTATTTTGCCATTTCCAACGAACTGAAACCAAAGCTAACCTGTAGACATATTCAACCAACTCAATCAAAGTTGGCAACACAGTATCAATCATGGCATCAATGTCTTCAGAGTTGTCCACATCAAATCGAAGATACTGTACCAGACTCCGCCAGTAGAAAATTGATTCTGGTGTAGGATCTGCCAAAACCAGCCTAAACAAACAACTACGTTCGAAAAACGTCGGAATAGCACCTCTCCTTGATGCACTAAAATGATTCAGTGAAATAGGAAAAATCGCAAAAATATCAGGATTTTCAACAAAAACTATTCTTAAAAACTCAATAGAAGCAAGGCGATCTACGTTTGTATTTGCAACATAAAATTCCAATTAGGCTAATCGAATGAGGAAATATTATCACCTTTCATCTAAAAGATCAAAGTTTTCAACCAGTTCTCTTGGCTTTTGCAATTTGAAAGTTTCACGGAGGAGTCGATCTGCCACATCGCTGCCCTCCAGACTACTGCTGACCACATCCAGCTTGGACAACAGCTGAAGAAAGGATCCGTCACACTGCTTCACCCATTCCGGGATCAGTTTCTTCAGCACCATATTTCGAACAGCATCTGCAAGTATAATAACAAAAGCGAACAATAGGAGGCAGAACGCAAAGATTAGCGGGTGGACCTCCTATATACCCTATTAAGGGCTTTCCTTTGTAATCTGCCTTGCTAAGACTTGTGCTGGGATGGAGGTCGCTCCCCATATTTCATTTCTTTGCTTCGAGCGACATGAAAATAATCAGCAACACCGATCGCAGTTTAAATAAGCGTAGGATGAGTCAGCAATTATTTCACTTCATGCAATCATTAGCTTTTTATAAAAGTTTTTTAACTTACACTAATGCTGCACAAAAAAAGCTTTAAAACTGACCGGTAGTGCAAAGTGCTAACAATTAATTAACTAACCAGAGCGATCATTCAAGCCTTCGTTTATCAGTTTACAACGTTGAGCAATTGTCAGTGTTTTGACGCCTATTTGCTCCGCAACCCTCAAGAAGACACTTCGCCGGACAAAATCGTTAACGTCACGAGCCCGATCCAAAATAGGCTTCAGCGTCAGTCTTGTGATCGCAACCTTGTTAACGACCGCATTTCGAACTTCCGGGCTAGGATCGAACTGCATCAGGAAAAGGTAAACTAAAACCAGTCAGAACAATCAAAAGGTCATAAACACAAAATGCAAAGCATCTTCTATTTCTACACACAAGTAATGAAAATGCTCCTCCGGAGCATGAAAAAGTAATATGGGTGGTGGTGAGGTTCTAAAATCAAGACAGGACTAGTCTTAAAAATGCTTAATATGGGGGCTAGGTTCAAAAAAAGAAGAGGACTAGGTTGTGGGCGAATTAATATGGGCACAGCTTCGCCGAGCAACCCATACGTATTCGCGGACTGGAAAAGTTATACACATGAAAGAACAAACGAAACTAAGATTGTCACTACAGCACCTCCGACCCGAAAAATTCGGGCCCGAGGTGGGGATCGAACCCACAACCTTTGGCTGTCTAGGCCAACGCTCTACCGATTGAGCCACCCGGGCACAATCGAACCAAGCTTAAGTTGGAATTCGTTCCCAAACTGTAGTGACATTTTTAGAAGACGCTTTCGCGTTACATTACATACCAGTGTTCAGATTTAGTTACGGTGCCTAAATAATATATACGTATACAACTCTGATAAACAAGTGTTAATGGAAGCAAACATTTCTTTCAAATTACTGTGCATTTTAACCATTTATAAGAAAAATCTATATTTCAACAATAATTACAGGACTCTCTCCGACTTCTATTTCCATTGAACCGCTAGCTTTACAGTCAGAGAAGCTGGTTTTTGCTCGTTGCTTGCCGTAGTTCAGCACAACCAAATATATAGTTTACGTATATATACTTAGCTAATCTAACTTTCTATGCAAGCAACTTGCAGCGATAGTTTGACTGTTGGAATTGTTATTATTGACTGACATTAATCGCTTTGTATATGACAATCGTCATGGCGAAGCGTGAAAGCCCGCGAATATGGGTTGCTCGGCGAAGCTGTGGCCATATTAATTCGCCCACAACCTAGTCCTCTTCTTTTTTGAACCTAGCCCCCATGTTAAGCATTTGTAAGACTCGTCCTGTCTTGATTTTAGAACCTCACCACCACCCATATTATATACTTTCCATGCTCCGGAGGAGCATTTTCATTACTTGTCCTTCTGTCATTTTAAAGGTTCCCTTTCCAGCACTGTGCTTACTGATACAACGAGCTTGAAAAATGCCATAGGCATTTGTATGCAAAATTTCAGCCTTCCAGCTATCTCCAGCAGCTTGAACCAGGAACTGGTTCAACTTTGAACCAGTTGAACTAGATCCCACCACCAACTTTTTGTGGGTGGCATAATGACAAAAGTTGTTCGCCTCGCCAAGGACTTTCATTTGATACCAAACATGACCACTTTTGAAGTCTTTCATTTTTGACCCACAACGGACCCACTGTGGGTGGGGCAACCACCCACAGGTCTGTGGGGCCACTTTTTGTGGGTGGCATAATGACAAAAGTCGATCGCCTCGCCAAGGGCTTTCATTTGATACCAAACATGACCACTTTTGAAGACTTTCATTGTTGACCCACACCGGACCCACTGTGGGTGGGCGCTGTGGGTCAGGGGTCACATCCACCGATCTCGGCACTATGCTCATCGTGTTCAGCGACCCGATTTACTATATATGGATATCACCACAAGGCCGAAAAACGCCATTTTTAGTGACTTTTAGGCCATTTCTAGTAAAAATGGGACTTCGAAACTTTTCGCCAAGACAGGTGAAAAAATGCAAACCTTGGACCCATCTCCTGAAAGCTCCAGACCGAAATTAAAAAATCCCCTCGTTACATTCCGCGCATAGTCCGAAATATTCAAATAAAACAAACCAAACCGATCTAGCTGCTAGCCTGTGAAAAAAAGCCGAACACAACCGAAGTGTGCCGTGTGAAAATAGGCAGTGTGCCAAAATGACCAAAAAAGGTTGCATGGGAGGACCCTGCCTACCAACATATAATAGCAATATTGGGCCAAAATGCCCATATCGTTCCAACACTGCGCTGACATATGCACTTCCGAAAAGCGTCATTAACCGAGAAAAAAATAAACGCACGGTATAACTCCCGCCTAGTGCAAAATTTCGAAGTTCGGAACTTTAACCAAAAGTATGGTGATACTTGTAGTACTGCTCGAGTACTTTACGATGGTACCCTTTTTTACCCCTCCCGGACCTCTAATTAGCTGGCACCAGGCCAATACTGTCTCCAGGGGGCCGCGCAGACGCCTTTATAACCATGCTGGCGCGCCCCGACATAAAAAGAAAGTTAGTAAACATCATATACAGGGATACATACCACGCATCCTATTTTGTCTTGGTGTCGATTAGGAGCCATGGTAGTATTATAAGAACAAATGAAAGCTTCATTTGTTCATACTCCAAAATTGCTTATAAGCAGGTGCACATTCACGGCAAAATAACAAATCAACATCCAACAACCTATGTTAGTAAGTGCATGCGACCTCTGCCAGACCAGAGTTCACGATACAGGCGGCTCATCAGTGGAGCTGTATTGAACTTGGTTTTTTGGTAAATTTAAGAAAAATATATAAATAAGCAAGAAAAGGTTTCGCCACTGGTCGCCTCAAGACGTGATGTTAACACATAAACAGAAGAGAAGGGAGATCCCAACTTAATTCAATTGAAACATATGACTTTATATATAAAAAATTTTTTAGTACCGTTTTTGGAAAAGCAATGTATTACGCATTTTTATAACTGAAAAAAGATATACAAAATTTTCTTTAACTGAAAATGAATATAGATTACTAATTAATTTCTGAAGGCACAAGACAATGACAATCTGTAAAATGGTAGATATAAAATCAACCTGAAACTTTTAGCTATACTGCAAATTATACAGGTAACCGAAACAATGCAAGTATAGTTTTCCAATATAATTTACTGTTTTGATCCATTTGTTTGAATAAAAGCAAAATTGGTCACAAAATTTTTTTTGTCACAGCCTAAATACAGTAGGTTCAGAATTAGGAAAGCAAAATTAATTCTTAAATTCTTGTAGTTGCTAGTAGAAAAATTAGCTATTTTCATTAATACAAGCGCATTCATTTAATGACGGTCATTACTTGTAAGCTTATGTAGTAATTCATGAGTAGCTAGGTTTATTTTTTGGTCAAAAAATAGTGACGTTTGCAGAAATAAACAACAGTTTTGACGACGCCAAGTTACAAAGACGAAAGAATGACGAAGCCAAAATGCGGAAGTAGCACTCAAATTTAACAAGAATAAAAGTTTCCATTATGTCTTAACAGTGATTTTCAAAAATTTCTTGTCGTTTGGGGGACTGCCGACAGGTAACAGAAAAAGGGCAAAAATCTAAAAAAGTTTCGCGCCGTTGGCGCGTGTATATATATTTCCAACGTTTTTGCACAATTATTTTTTATGTAGAAAAGCTTAAAATCTCGTCCAATTTTAGCAGAAAACGTTTCCCTAAAATGTTGTAAATTTTTAAAAGTTTTCTGGGTTGTTCAAAATAAAAAGATTTTAAGAACGATTTTATCTAAAAAGGAAACTATTCCTTGAACTTTTGACGGGCTCCGCGCCCCAGACCCACGAATAGGATTGCCATTTTGTCATCACCGGTCATGCTTAAAAGCGTGACACCAGACAGGTAAGTAAGCAAAGTATGTAGCATTCTCGCGGGCCGCGGACAAAGTGAAATGTATAGCAATACGTATAACAAGTTAAAAATCTACCAAAATTACGTACACAGCCCAAAATCAGAACAAAACTTGAAAAAACTTATTTTTTATGTTCGACAAACAAAAATAATGTTCGCAAAATAAAAAAGACAAAAATTTGCTGAAAACCGAGTTTGAAATAAAAAACGCTGAGAACGTTCGGTACAAGTTGAGCTACATGTAAGCCAATAAGAGTCACGATAAGATTTTGTAATTGGTATTTTTGTATATATACGCAGGAATCGTGTCCACTTTGGGAACTGTTTGTTATGTCTGTAACCTTTGGTATAGCTATAAAAAGTGAACAATCGGAAGCTAAACGCAAAGCATAAACTATTTCCTACCTTGAACAACACTGTCCTGACGGTCCGAAGGGTCCTGAAGTCGCGCCATGGCGTTGACAGCGTGCAGGCGGACCCTGTTATTTCTATCCCGGGCTCGATCAATCAGAGCCTTGGACAAGGCCATAAACAGCGCATCCGACAGCTCCATTTCCGGAGTGTTCATCAGAAAACGGGCAATCAGTTGACAACTGCGCATCCGCATAGCTTTGTCAGCACTTGCCATTGTCTAAACACAAAGCACAAACCTTGTGATGGAAACAGTGACATTAAACAAGATTTGGGATGCAACGGGGCCCCGTCCCTGTCCTGGCCGGGGCCAAAAATTAAAAAATTAGGAAATTTTGACATTCTTTGCCAAACATTTCGAAAGTCAAAAATGGGCCAGTGTTACAAATCGTTTCAATTCTCACCAATTTGAATGAAAACACAGCAATAGTGACGTCTGTTACCAGAAATTATTGCAAAATTTGAATATTTAAGAAAATGTTTGAAAATTTTCAATTTGGACCACCAACTTCCAGACCCCGCCCCAATGTATCTCTAAATAAGATCAAGCAAAACTATGCGATAGTGACAGTATTTCATTCCATGAGAGAATTCTAAAATGTACTGACAGGTAAAGCCGCCCAACAATCCAATATATATCATGGAAAAATTTGAACTCTGCCGTACCTACTGGATAATATGTTTTTCTACTAAGGGTGGTCTCCCCACTCTACTCGTTTTCCTCCTCCACTTTTTGTGGTCCCTTTTTGGTTCACTTTTGTTCGTGACATGCTCAAAAAGGGCCAAATTATAAGGATGCTTCCTCAATTTTTTTAAAAAGTTTGCGGCTTTGTCGGAATATTTTGGTCTAAAATTGTTACAATGAATTTCAAAAAATCGTTTGGTGCTCAAACTGAAATTTTGACCACTTCTTAAGCTAGCAGTACAACAAAAAAGTACAGGTTAATCTTACTGAATTTTTGGCAGTTTCAGACCACTTTAGGTTTTCTCACTTTCCCACCTCACTTTTTTCGCCTAGTAAAAGCCTAGAGGAGTGGGTGGGAGATATTTTGCTCCTGACCGTATAGCACTAAGAACAATCTTGCTAACGTTTGAAGGATATGGCCGTGTAGATTATGCGAATACCTTACCTTGAACAAAAATTTGATAATGCAGGCAACAAATGGATGGAAATTATCACGCTCAGACATTGTCAGATTGTCCTCACTATCAGCAGAATCTGTAGCACCCATCTCGGGAATAGAGGCCAAAAATTGACCAACAAAATCAATCACAGCATCGACACACGGATTCCGCTCATAGACTGCCATGAATACACCCAGGCACAACAGAAACTGCTCAGAGAACTGATCCAACGGACTCTAAACATTAACAATAGATATGTCGCAGTCTAAAAGCGTTTTTCGTCTAATTGCAATTAGACGGAGAATTTCAGTCTAATTGCAATTCGGCTAGTCTAATAGCATGAGACTGAGAGAAATGCTGTTAGACTGAAAATTTTCAGTCTAATTGCAATTAGACGTACTATTGTTCGTCTAATTGCAATTTGGCGAACAGAGCCTCGTCTAATTGCATTTTGATATAAAATGTTTTGTTTAATGCATAAGAACAGCTTCACTGTAATTGTATACGGAGAAGGGCACAGAAAATCGGGATCTCTTTAACTATCCCCCCAACTCGTTTGGGGGAATAGTTAAAATGGGGTCATTATGTGTTAAGTTGTATTTAAAGTTTGAAATAAAGATGATAGAAGTTATCTGGTTGATTCTGACCTATGAAAAATAAAATAATCTTCCAGTTCTTTGTGTTCAAATTAAAAATATTTATTTTAAAATCATTTATTAGGTCAAGCTAATTCTTAAATTTAGTATGTACAAAGAACTGATGTTAACTTAAACAATTCAAGAAAGTTAAACATTGCTCCATAGGATTTTGAAAACATAGTAGAAATTATCTACAATTATATATTAGAATTTGAAGACTTTCAAAAGCTTAAAATTTTCAAATTTTGACCAGTCGAACTAATATTTGGATCTCAAAATTTTATACTATTTTCACAATATTTTTATATTACACGAACATTTTTATTATTGCATAGAGAATAGAGATCCTCAAAGTAAGAAATGGGTTAAAATAAAAAGTAATGGTGTATAACATTCTTTCGAAACGGTAACAGTAATTCACAAATAACCCCAGAAAACCAAAACCTTTTATGAAACAAAAAAGGATTTTCTTGTTAAAATTATTTCCTCCCCAGTGCTCAATGCTTGCAATCCAAATTAAAGTTCGATTGGTCAAGGTTTGAAAGTTTTAAGCTTTTGGATGTCTTAGAATTAAAAGTAAGTTATATATAGATGTGTGCACTAAAGTCTTCAAGTTTTCAATATCTAAACGAAAAGTATTTCTACTATGTTTTTAAAGCTATTCCTAAAATATCTTCTCGACTTTCTGTGCCGTTCTCCGTATACAATTACATTGAAGCGCTGTTCTTATGCATTAAACAAAACATTTTATATCAAAATGCAATTAGACGAGGCTCTGTTCGCCCAATTGCAATTAGACGAACAATAGTACGTCTAATTGCAATTAGACTGAAAATTTTCAGTCTAACAGCATTTCGCTCAGTCTCATGCTATTAGACTAGCCGAATTGCAATTAGACTGAAATTCTCCGTCTAATTGCAATTAGACGGAGAATGCTTTTAGACTGCGACAGATATACATCATAAGTATGTAATGAAACTCTTTGCCAACCATATATATAATATATATATACGTACTATAACGTTTGACGTAAATTTTGGTTTCGTAAAAAGGCACTACAACCACTACTACTACTACGTTACGTTATGCATTGCACAGTAGGACAGATAAAGTCAAAACAGCCATAAGTCCACGGATCCCGGAGGATACGATGATATCACAGTTAGAGAAATGAGAATCAAACGTGGACACCCAAAGTCAGACCAACCTTAATCACGCAACCGGTTTCGATGCTCCACCATGGGCAACTTCTTCAGGCGATTCTTCACACGCTGCTGCTGTTCCTGAGGGGTCAGATAGCGAAAGATCCAATTTCGGGAGGGAAGGAAAATTTCAAAGTTCTCATTTCTCTAACTGTTATGCATTGCGCCGGTACATATGCAGTATATATACGTATATATACGTATGTAGCTCAAAACAAAGTGATTTTGCGAAGTTCGCAAATTCCGCGATTTTCTCTATATCTACCAAAATGCGCAGGAAGGAAATATTTAAAATCTAATTTCGATTCAAAATTTGCTCCATCGCGAACTTCGCGGAAGTTTTAGCGAAGTGTAAAGGGACTTTGCTAAGCTTTAGCGGGCTTCGCGTAGATAGTAAATCTTGAAACTAAACTTGATTTTTATAATTTGCTGTTAACTTTTGGTGGATATAGAGAAACCCCTCAAATGAGATTTAAAGCTAAATGAGCTAAATATTTCACTAAATATAGAGAAGTTGGCTCGATATAGAGAATCTCACTAGCTTTGCGATGCTCGCGGAGTTTGCGAACTTCGCAATAAATTAATTCTACTTGAGCAAGGGCGCACCGAGCGGAGGGGTTTGTGGGGTTCGACCCCTCCGTTTTGGTCCTATTTACTCCCGGAATAATTGGGGAGAAAGCAAGTCAGCTATATATTTTCAATGCATAAAACTAAAAAATAGAAACACGTCAACAACGTTGTATATATATATATTGTATTTTCTTTTTTCATTTTCTTAAATTTTTCTCGCCTGCGGCGCTTTTCTAACTCAAGTTTTAACCATTTTTTGCGCCTGAGGCACCGTTCTATTGATTTTTAAAAATTTTCGCGTCTGTGATGCTTTTTATCTGAATTTTTAAATTTCCCGCCTGCAGAGCATTTGGGTCTAAATTCAATTTTAATCTGTTTTTGCGCCTACGGTCCGGTGGTGAGTGACATTAACAAAATATATATGCGTACACTGATCAAGTACCAAAGTAAAGATTCCCATTTCAAACACTTTTAAAGGTTTCTGTTAAAGATGTTTCATAATTTTAAAACGTCTTCGGCCTTTACATAAATCAAAATCTTCTCTAAAATATTTCATTATGGATTTTTTAATATTGTTTCCTCAAATTTCTATTCAAAAATCTTTTACAGGTTCCCATGACGGATTTTTCCATATCGAAAAAATTTCAAGTTTTATTCAAACATTTATTTATTTATCATAGGGGTCGCGGCAGCGACCCCTATAATATGTGTCCAAAGTCCCTGGAGACACCGTAAAATAAGCTGCGCAGAGGCTGCGCAAAATCCTGCGCAGATCCTGCGCAGATATCATGCGCAAATTGTAGAGCACATCGAGTTTAGTATGTGTGCGAAGTTTCAGCCCCGTATCACTTTCCGTTAAAAAGTTGCGCCCCGGACCGGTTATGGCGGCGATATTTTTTCTTTTTTCCGGTTTCTCCTATTTAATGGTCGTATTGTCCTGACTTTCCGCCTCTTTCACGTAATCTGCAGCGGAGGCCGGACCTAAAGGGGTATAGGGTCTGGTAGTACCCCATGCGCCATTTAAGAATCGCTACTTTTTTTGCGCCGCAGGTGCGCCACAGCGCCGCAGCGGCGCCGCAAAGTCGACTCAGAGCGAAAAGTGACCATTTTTGTGGTCGCTGCGCAGCTCGAACGTTAAGAGCTGGAGCCGATTTCTTTTTTTATTCAGAAACTACATATATTGAACTAACTAAATAGCTAAGTCTCGTTTCTGTAACACTTCCCATGCGACCACAGTGGCCGGTCAAAAATGGTGAAAATTCGAAAAATGAAAAATCGAAATTTCTCGCTGTGTATTCATGGCCGCACCCAGGGGGGGGGTTCAAGGGGTCTAGACCCCCCCTTTTGGGATGACAAAATGGAAAATTTTTGCTATTTTTATGCCAAAAACAGCTATTTTTAAAAAATTTTCGCGCCTTCGGCGCGTTAATTCACTTTTTGCTTGAAATAAACGTCCAATGTACTGTTTTTGGGCAAAAATGCAAAACTTTTTCAACTTCTGGGGGGCTCCGCGCGCCAGACACCCCCTTGCGTTTTACCTTAGACCCCCCCTTTTCACCTTTTCAAAATCCTGGGTGCGGGCCTGTGTGTATTCAACTTAGAAAGCTCAATTCTTTCATACAAAGGTTTTCTGGCACGGCGAATTGATTCCCGTAAGCAGTTTTGCCGTCGGACCCACCCATATTGCTGGGCTGGTTCCACTTTGCTGTCGGGAGGGTCAAGTCGGTACCGGCTTCCAAGAACACCATATAGGACTGTGCATAGCCTCTCAAAACTTTGTCCATAGGGGTTTTCTGGTGCGCCCAGCTCATTTCCGGTGTCCGTTTTGCCGTCCGACCCACCCATTTTGCTGGGCTAGTTCCACTTTGCTGTCGGGAGGGTCAAGTCGGTACCGACTTACAAGAACACCATATAGGACTGTGCTTGGCCTCTCAAAACTTTGTCCATAGAGGTTTTCTGGTGCGCCCAGCTCATTCCCGGAGTCTGTTTTGCCGTCCGATCCACTCATTTTGCTGGACTGGTTCCAGTTTGCCGTTTGAAGGGTCAGTCGGGTAGGGGGTCAAGTGGTCGAAAATAAAATTTTTCAAAAGTGGTCAAATTTGGTATCAAATGAAAGCCCTAAGTGAGCTGAGCAACTTTTGTCATAGAACTGCATACCCAAAGTGGCTGTAGAGGTCTGTGGTGGGGTGGGGTGGGGACTTGGGCGATTTTGGGTCAAAAATTAAAATTTTCAAAAGTGGTCAAATTTCGAGTCAAATGAAGGCCTGCATCGAACTGAACAACTTTCGCCATAGAACCACCCACCCAAACTTGCTGTGTCGGATTTATATACTTGCTTTCTCAACCGGAATTTAAACGACAGACATAGGCCCAACACACATATTATCTCCTTTTGTGCGGAGCATTTTTGTTACTTGTATATATATATATATACGTATGTATAGTACACGTTTAAATTACGGAATCTATCATAATTTTAACAAAATTTTCAATTGCGGGGGAGTTTCAGGCTCGACCCCCTCACTTTTCAAAATTCTGAGCTGTGTTTTATTTTTCGTCCAAACTTTTTGCGGTCCGTGGCGCAGTGACACGAAATTTTTTGCGCAATTAGGGAAAAAATTGCGCCACACATGTTTTATTTCTTAAAAACTATTTTCGACCTATTTTTAAATTAATTTACCGTTTTAACAAATCTAATATTAATTATATATTTTGTATAATGGTCGCATGTATAACGTCGCATGTATTGTATATATAGAGGTCGGGGAACAAGAACCAGCCGCCAACAGAAGGTAAGAAACCAACCCCTCCAAAACCCAAGTTTGAGTGATAAGGAAGAGCTATAGAGGCCTAAAATTTTTGCAAGTTGGCACGACCCATCCACACTACCATACCAAATTTGAGCTAAATCAAACAACTTTTAGCATTTTTGACATTTTGAAAATTTTTGCATTTTCGACACCCCAAAAATTCAAAATTTATATACATATATACCTATTTATTGAAGTCTTGTGGAAAATTTTCCACAGCAGTTGCGCAATTCCTTTTGATAGTTTCTATGAGAGTATTAACGTCTGCTTGTTCCAATTCTTAGCAAGCTGTCAATAGAATTTCAAAAAATGGAAAAATAAAACCAAGGGGTGGGGAAAAACCGATTTTTGGTTTTGTCGCCGAACTCCAAAAAATGGTTCTGAATTGCTGAGAAGACGTCCATATAGCAAATTTAAAACGCTCTTTCACGTGAACAGCTCAAAATTGCGTTCGGACACCAGAATTTTTTTGTTAGGTCGCGATAACCTCATTTTAGTGGACTGGCTGTTGGGCTGACCTAACCTGACCAAAAACCACGCTGGGACAAAATAAACCCGCGAAAGAGAACAAAACAATATTTATTTTATTTCATCAAATTTCGAAAGATTTCTAACTTTTTGCATTTTACCATTGAAACTGGCGAATTTGATGAAACCTATCCGGTTGATGCTGCAAATTTTGATCGTTTTTTTCACTTTATTTATTATACGGAACATCGGGAAAATTAAGATGTGAACTCAGCGAGGCCGAATTTATATACATAGTTATTACATGCATAAAATCGCTATTATGAGCTACAACCGTGTCCGCAACATTGGGTTGGTTTTTCCCATCGGTTGGTTTTCCCCCGATATTGCTTTTTATCCCGGGTAGCAAAACATAGTTGATACAACTAGATGCTTTAATACCATATGAACAACTAATAACTACGTATAATAGGAATTAAATTGCCGAGTAAAGTATATATACATAAAACGCGGGTCTGGCGGCGGCAGCCCCCAGCAAAAAATAGAAAATTTTTAAAGATTTTGGCTCCAAATCAAATTTTTCCAAGCACATTTTTTCAAAAATTTTTGCGTACTGTGGCGCAACGGCCCAAAATTTTTTGCGTGTTTCAGAAAAAAATTGCGTAATTTCGCAGTTTGTGGCGCAAATAAAAAACCCAGATTCTGAGTGCGCCCCTGGTTTTGAGCTCATATATATATATATACATATATACATTACTGCAAATGATTCCGATATATATAAACATGGAACCGGGCTAGCATATAAATCTTACGTAGACAACTGAAGAGCTCAGGATAAATTCTCACACGCTTCGCTTACGTACTCGACAAAACAGCTGAGTCATCTGTTGTAGCAGCTTTTTACGAGCATTCTTCTGCCTGGCCTGTACTTGTTCGAATATGGCTTGCATAGACTGCTTCAATTCGTCAGCCATTTTTAAACAGGCAGACAACTAAATCTAAATAAATAAAAATGACAAGGGGCCAGGGGCCCGTGAAATACTTATGGGGCCAGGTTCAAAACGAGAAGAGGTCTGGGTTGTGGGCAAATTAAGATGGGCACAGTGTCGCCAAATAACAAATATTCACGGTTTGTGAATGTTACATTATTAGCTTTAATCGAGCATTATTTTAGCAAAATTTTGCTTCCAGAAATTCTTATACTTACCAGTACGCATTATCCATTTATGCGGAAAGTTTATATATATTTCAAGAATAAGGTTGTTTGGGGTGGGCCCCCCCCCTACTTTCATTGGGGGCCCCTCTGGAGACTCCCAGGACCCCCCAGCATAGGTGTAACGGAGATTTGGGAAGGGGCGTATCCAGGGAGGTGGTCCATGGGGTCCGGACCTGTGTTTTTTTTTCGTCCGAACTTTTTGCGGTCCGTGGCGCAGTGCCCCAAAATTTTTTGCGTATTTTGGAAAAAATTGCGCCACGCCTGTTTTCGCTCAAAAGCCGATTTTTGCGTTATTTTATACTTTATTTAACGTTTTAAAGCATTTTAAATTCTTAATTTATTGTTTTGCCACGCCAGAGAGGAGCCTTAGAAAATTTTACCCAATTCTTAGCGCGAAAGTGCGTGAATAGAATATATATATATGATAAATGTTTCATATATATATATATTATATATATATATATATATGAAACATTTATCCGCAGGAATTTGTTGCAAATTGGACTTCGGAACTGTGAGTGTGTTTTCGCAAGAAATTTGCCTTCTGAAAAACATTTTTCGCGATTTCACAATCTTGTTTTCGACATAAACAAGTACATTTTGATTATTTAACATTATATATGCCGTTTTGACGACATTAAAAAAAGATCAGAAACGGATACGCTAAAGAAAGAACGATAATGTTAAAGCTGGGAACGAAATAAGAACAATTATATATACGTAGATGCGCCGAAGGCGCAAAAATTTTTCAAGAATGTCTAGAATGTCTAGAATTTCAAGAATGTTCAAGAATGTCAACTACAAAAGAATGTCTTTTGTAGTTCAAAACTTTTAATTTTACAGAAATTAATAAATAGTTGATTCAGAAACCGTCCATTTTCGTGTGTTCCAAGAAAATTGTGCGGCCACGTGCGAGGGGTAAGTTTTGTAGAGCTGAACAGATTACATCTTACATCTACAATTTCATTTTTTAATCAACGCACGGTTCCTGCACTTGATGTGTTCTATAAAATGCTTTGATGCCCCAAACAATTTTGCAAAGGCACTTTTGAATTAGTGGAAAACAAAACATAGCTGATATATACACAACAAGTAACAAAAATGCTCCGCACAAAAGGGGATAATATGTGTGTTGGCCCTATGTCTATCCTTTAAATTCCGGTTGAGAAAGGCATAAATCCGACACCGCAAAAGTTGCTCAGCTCACTTAGGGCTTTCATTTGATACCAAATTTTATATACCACTTTTGAAAAATTTTATTTTTGACCCAAAATCGCCTAAGTCCTCACCCCACCCCACCACAGCACCCTACAGCCACTTTGGGTATGCAGTTCTATGACAAAAGTTGCTCAGCTCACTTAGGGCTTTCATTTGATACCAAATTTGACCACTTTTGAGAAACTTTATTTTCGACCATTTGACCCTCCCACCCGACTGACCCTTCTTCAAACGGCAAAGTAGAACCAGCCCAGCAAAATAGGTACGTCGGACGGCAAAACGGATACCGGGAATGATCTGGGCACACCAGAAAACCCCTATAGACAAAGTTTTGAGAGGCCAGGTAGAGCCTACTATGGACCTCCAGGAAGCGGTTTCCGACTTGACCCTCCCGACGGCAAAGTAGAACCAGCCCAGCACTATAGACACGTCGGACGGCAAAACGGATACCGGGAATGATCTGGGCACACCAGAAAACCCCTATAGACAAAGTTTTGAGAGGCCAGGTAGAGCCTACTATGGACCTTTTCGCCATCTTTGACGGGCCACTGTGGTCGCTAGGGAAGTGATAGAGAAACGCAACCTGGACCGTTAGTTACTTCAATATATGTAATTTCTGAATATAAAAAGAAATCAGCCGCAGCTCGCAACGTTCGACCTGAGCGACGACCACAAAAATGGTCACTTTTCGCTATGAGCCGACTTTGCGGCGCCAGCGGCGCAAAAAAGTTGTGATTCTTTTCGTGTATTGTTGTATTTGTGTACGTATTTTTTTCGGACCCGCTGGGCACTTGGGTCCGAAATAAAAATACACCTAAAAATTCTTATTTTAGCTGCTAGAAATCGACCAGGTGTCGAGTTTCCGCGTTTTAACAGCATTTATGGCTGTAGCATGCACTGACGGTCTCCTGGGTTGGTTCCAAGGGGTCAATCTTTATCTTACTACAGTATCGTACATATGATTGGCTTGAAATTTTGTCCTTAACTGAGCAGAACATTACCGTATTATGCCAAACAGTGGCCCATGGGCGTTTTTTCAGAATCGGCAATTTCGAATTTGATTTTTGTAATACAAAAAAGCGCCCACCCCCCAAAAAACGCCCATGGGCTATTTTTTGGAAACCGTCTCAACTGCTGCTTAACCAATTTTCGATAAATTTGATAAACTTTTGCTGATGACAGCGTGCACGACAAGTGCATGACACGGGAAGTGTCAGTTGCTTACTTGGCTATAGAAAGAACATACAATTGATGCTAAGCATTAAAATACCTAGCTTAATCAGCCATACCTTTATTCACGAACTTTTAGTTTCCCACGGCATGAATGTGAGCATTGAGAAATCCAAAAAAGCGCCCACCCCCCGAAAAAACGCCCATGGGCGTTTTATTGGGTGGGCCGCTGTTTGGCATAATACGGTACTGGAATGACTTTTAGCGCTGTTTTTGAAAAGTTCTCCCTGTGATATATATGCCTAATTGCCCCCATAGGTGTGTTAGGGGGGGGCATAGGTGTGGCTGGGCAAAAAATCTGGGGGGGGGTCCGACGGAGGGTGGGGACCATAGGTGAACCAGGCTACAGTTTACCCCCTGTGAGACCCCCCCCCACGGAGAGGCCAGACCCCCTCCCCCCCTACCCGGCCTCAACTACTCCCCCCCCCCAAGCCGAGCACAAACCCCCCTCCCCCCCTAAAACTGGGTCCAAACCAAGCAAAAAATGCAAAATTTTTGAAAAAATTTTTTGCAATTTCTGAGAATTTTTGAAAAAATTCGCAAAAATGTATGTAAATCAGCTATAAACAGCTAAAGATGGTTATTTATAGCAATTAAAAGGTAATATACGCAATTATAATTCACAATCTGGCCTAATTTAGGCATATTTTAGCACAAATTTGTCAATTTTCAAGCCCTATTTTCGCATACGAATGCTATTGACAGAAGCTTTTGAGTACGTTTTATGTACTGTACATCGAAAAAGGACCATTTTAAGCTAAAAAAACTTGGGTACAGTTTAGGGGGGTCCCCCTCCCCCAAATTTCGGATTTTGGTGGGGTCCCCCGAGCCAAATTTGGACCTTCTACCCCTCCCCCCCAACCCAAACAGGTGGTACACCTATGGTGGGGACCCCCCTAAACTTTCGATTTTATGCCATTTTTGGTCACTTTTTGGCCAAAAATCTGGGGGGGGGGGGTAGCAAAAATCTGAAAATCGGGGGGGGGGGGTCGCCAAAATTTTGCATGTTGGTAGGGGGGTCCCCCCCCCCCCCCCCTCCTAACACACCTATGGGGGGGACTCCTCCCCCCAAGTGGAGGGGTCGCCGACCCTCCCCCCTAAAAAATTTTTTCTACCCCTCCCCCCAAATCGGCCTTCGGCCGACCCCTCCCCCTAAAAATTTCCAACCCCCTACCTGCATTTTTGCAACTTTTCAGCCAAAAATTAGAAAATTTTCCAAAAATTAGCGAAAAATTGATAAAATTCGCTTAATTACCTTAAAAATCGCTAAAAATAGCTGAAAATTGAGAAAATTTTTCAGTGTTTTAACGAAAAACCGATTTTTCGCCGTCCCTCCCCTCGTAAATTTTTCTTACCCCTCCCCCAAATTGACTTTTTCCGACCCCCCTCCCTCCCCCTTTTTTGCCAGACCCCCCTCCCTACTTTTTTCAAACCCCCCACTCCCACTTTTTTCGCCAGCCACACCTATGATCATAGGTGTAATGGGGATTTGGGTTGGGAGGGCCCCTCCTCCGGAATTTTGGGGGGGGGGGCTTTTTTAGACCCCACCACGGCCACGACCATAGGTGTGGCTGGCGAAAAAAGTGGGGGTGGGGACTGGGGGTTCAGAAAAAAGTCGGGAGGGGGGTTTGGCGAAAAAAGAGGAGGGGTCGCGAAAAGTCGATTTGGGGGAGGGGTAAAAAATTTTCGAGGGGGGGGTCGGCGAAAAATCGGTTTTTCGTTAAAAAATTGAAAACTTTCTCAATTTACAGCTATTGTTAACGGTTTTTAGCTTATTTAAGCGAATTCTAGCAATTTTTTCGCTAATTTTTGGAATTTTTTGGAAAAATTTCGAATTTTTAGCTAAAATTTTCAAACAATTTTCTAAAATTTAAATAGGGGTTAGAAAATTTTTAGGGGGGAGGGGTCTGCAAAAATCTATTTGGGGGAATGGGTTGGAAAAAATTTTTAGGGAGGGGGGTCGGTGACCCCTCCGTTTGGGGGGAGGGGTCCCCCCACCCACCCCCCCCCTAACACACCTATGCCCGCGACCCCCCCCAAACCTCCCCCAAAAATTTGTTCTATTTTTATGCCAAAAATCGCATTTTCAGCCATTGCTAATGCAGAAAAACATGAAATCATTAAGTAATTTTAACATTAGACAGTGTTCTTAAACTCGAAAACTTGATTGCCAACATGTTTCTGAGTCCAGAATAAGGTCAATATTGAGTCTAGAAGCCCATAAAGCCGTTATAAATCTGTATTTCTCGCGATAATACACACGTTAAGCCAAAAATTTGGACTTTTTTAAAAAATTTTGCAAAATTTGCCCTAAAACTGCCCAATTTTTGGCGAACTTTAGCGCCTTCAGCGCGACTACCTCCCCCCAGTTGGGGGGGGGGTGGGCCCCCCCCCCAAAATTTCTGGGGGCATAGGTGTACCTGGGGGGGGGGGGTGGGGGGGGAAACCCTCCCCCCAAATGGAGAAGTGCCGACCCCACCCTCGAAATTTTGGAGCCAGACCCCACCCCCAAATGGCCAAATCCCAGACCCCACCCATCCAAATTTGCCAGACCCCACCCTCAAAATTTTGAAAATTTTGCCTCAAAATTAGTAAAAATTCGAAATTTTTTGGAAAAATTCGAAATTTTTGCAAAAAGTCCAAGTTTTTTCGAAGAAATGAGTAAAAATGAAGAAATAGTTTTGATTTTAGTTGGAAATAACGCTTTTTTAGCGAATTTGCGAATTTTTTCTAAATTTTTGACCAAAAAAATTTTTACCACCCCCCAAATTCGATTTTTCCGGACCCCACCCCACCTCAAAACGGCTGACCCCACCCACCCTAATTTCGGCTACCCCCTCCCCCAACGATTTCTCAAGGTACACCTATGTCTGGGGGGGGGGTTGGAAAAATGGCTGGGGGTGGGGGCATAGGTGTGTTAGGGGGGGGGGCTGGCCAAAAATCTGGGGGGTATCAAAAATCTGAAAATCTGGGGGGGGTCGCCAAAATTTGTCATTTTGGTGGGGGGGTCCCCTCCCTACCACACCTATGCTTACCCTTATGAATGAACGCCAACTTGAACATGTTCCACATCAAGCCACTACTTTGCTATCGTAAACAATTGGTTAACGTCACATATGCTAGAAAAACGCACGTTCCACATGTTAAACATATGAAATTTCAAACACTAATTTCTCATTAACCTTACAACTACAAATTAAAAAGAAAGTGCCACACATACTACAAATTGAGGGCTATCCAGTGATATCAAAATTATAATTTGTAGTTAAAGCTGTTCTGCTGACTTGACGAGTGTGATTATTTGTGTGTACGTCTAAGTTAATAAACTCTTCCTTCTCACATAGCATCATACAGTTGAGATTTATTACATGCAAAGGTAGCTAGCTATATTATGAAACGTAAACCGACCGTTTCCATCGCTTTGTCTATTTTAAAGTGTTGGTTCGGGTATATGCAGCAAATTTAGAAAGACTGCAATTTGCTCAATTCAAAAATTCAATCATTTTAAAGCACAAACTTTGCGTGTTACAGCTAGGTAGGGTATATCTGTCTCATTTCAACTCTACGACTTGACCATGCGTTAGAAAACAATTTTTCAACATGGATTTCTCAAAATGTGGGAAAGCTAAAGAAAAGCGACCAGGGCCCCGTTACCTCTATTTCAAATTTAATGTCTCCAAAAGGAATCACCGCCTTAAGATTATCCTTAGGGTTATCGTATTTTGGGCTTTAAAAGCGCATTTGTTGTTGAAATTTATTCAAATTGGCTACAATAATATGTCATCTAGCCTAGACAACCTGCGGCGTGAAAATTAGAATTTTGATTTAGGCATCTAAAATTTTTTAATTAATTTTTGAACATTCAAAATTTGAATCCACTTCAAAAGCGGGTCAAATTTTAAATATCCAAAATTTGATTAAAAAGCTTTAAAGACATAAATCAAAATTCTAATTCCAACAAATCATATACCTTATTTCTATGATATCAGACAAAGCTGGTTAGCAATGCACAGTTTTGGAGATTTTTGGCACAACTCCAAAAACGTGAAACTTTTTACGTTTCCTATGTTTAACACAAGATACGTCAACTTTGAGGTGAAATTACTCAAAACCGTACGACTTCCAACTGTAATTTTAAAAACTCATTAAAATATACCGTTTGGACCATAAAATATGTACAAAATCTGCGAGATCGTAGAAAGTAGAAAAAAATGATCAAATTTTGGACCCCCCCCCCTTAACTCCAAGTAGTGAATGAGTAATAAGGGTTGAAAGTTGATATCTTCAAAAGGAATCACCACCACCAATTTAATCTATCTTCGACAACTTGAAATTAGGACATTTTAGTAGCGTAGTCAAACTTTGTGTATTGCTGTTTACAGTTAAAGAATCAGATGAGGCCTCTAACCGTCGACTTTACATCTGAGCTTTCTACTGCTCTTTAATAGACACTAATACCACAACGGTAGATTCAATTAAAAGAAATTTTTCTTTTTATTCCCGTTGTGAATCCACCTCGCTATTGTTCTATCCGAGTATTTGACCTTAGTTTTAAACGCCAAGTGTAGGCGTGTTTATAGGGAGGGGCATGTTATTGAAATAGGAAATAATAGCTATCATTGCATAGTTTACTTAAAATTGTGGTTTCTTGATTTAAGCACATCTTTGTGATGGTCGTAAATCTTGGCAAACTGCATTTGTCAGGTTAAAACCGATTTTTTAAATTTATGCAGTTTTTTGACAGTGCATATTTTACGCAAAATGTGATTGAGTTTAATAAAATGAACGCCTCACTTCGTGCCCCCTTATTTCTTTAATGTGTAAAAATTGGCCCAAAACGGAATGCCTTCTTGCAATTACAAAAGGGGCAATTAAAATGTGGCTATGTATCTCCAAGCAGTATGTGTTGTTGTAATAAAATATATTATTAAACAGACAATTGTATTTGCATCTGCCTTTGACATGCTTTTGTGGCTCAAGGTTTTCTTCAAACGGAATATTAAAGATATTTTCTCTTTCATCAAAGGCGAGGTGTTCAATTACGAGAACATTGTTATTTTCTTTGTCTTTTTAAATCTCAGAGGCTTGGCATGACCAGGAAATTCTCCAGTCAATGTTAAGGCTCCCAATCGACTACTGTATTCGTCCTGAGCCCGGACCCACGCGTAACTTCGATGGTTGCATGCCGGCTAAACCGAGGATTTGGCTGGACTGCTAGCAGTTGGACATCTCTTCGGGGCACGTCAATTGCCCATGGTGTCGTGAAATTTTCAGTGGATACTACCACAGCGGGAGTATTGTGGTGCACAGGTGTGTTTATTTCAATTATTGCCAAATCCGACATTACCGGATTTACAGCCCAAATAGTTTGCAAATCACTACATAACGATGAAATGAAAATATATTATTACTTATTGTTACCAAGAGTACATAATACATAAGAGTGTGACAGCAGGCAAGCTTTCTGTTATCAACTGTAGGTACATGCTATGTTCGCTAACGTCTGACCACCCCACAAACGTGTGTGCGCTCTTCAAAGAAATTCGCACGCTATCTTTACATGTTAATGTTCGAAGCAGACGCACATTGAACCAACTGAGTAGTTGTGTTTTCGAGCTTTAACACATAAAGATAGCGTGCGAATTTCTTTGAAGAGCACATACACGTTTGTGGGGGGGTCAGCCGTTAGCGAACATAGCATGTACCTGCAGGTGATAACAGAGAGCTTGCCTGCTGTCACACTCTTATATATTATGTACTCTTGTTGTTACCTACAGTTGTGCAAAGTTGAAATCTCAATTCATTTGAGAAAAATTAAAACGTCATGAAATTGTCATTTACGCAGATAATTTTCGAACATAAAACTACAGTATGTATATGAGAGCAGAGCAGACTACATTCATTTCATTCGTTTCTGAAAACTAGTAACAATAAATACTCGAATAAATTACGTTTTATGAGATTTTTCCTTTGTTCCGGTAACAGAATTTTTCTAATTTTGGTTCTGGAATAAATTCGGTACTAAATATAAACATTACCATGCATACGTATGCAGTAAGTAATAATTGTTTCTGCGGTACTATAGAATCCATCAACCGTGCATCCAGTTCAACATCCCAAATTTCAGCAACGTCTACGGCTAACTAACTAATATATATATATATATATATATATATATATATATATATATATATATATTTATATATATATACATATATATATATATATACATATATATATATATATATATATATATATATGTGCATATAGGTCTAGTTTGGTCCAACCTGACAGAAACTGGCTTATATATATATTGTCGGATATATAAACTAACTATGTTAGTCTGCTCCTACTGATGGTATTTGCTCCTGAAACTAACCTTGGCATGCTTTATTGATTAGTTTAGAAAGTTTAGTATCTAAATTCAAAACGGTCACCTGCTGAAAACTAGATGGAATAAGGATTTTGTGAGTGATGTGTGAAAATGCGAAATTTTTCAGTATGTGAATATCCTCAAAAAAGTCGGGATAAGAAGATTGTAAGTAATGTAATGCTAGCCAATAAATAATGTATCCTCATTCCATATCCTTAAGTCAAACAGAAATTTTTGTGTTTCAGGTGGACCTGTCAGTTTTCCCACTGATTGAATGGCATCTGACCCAGATTCAAATGACCTATGGACCGACCAAAGTGCAGGAGCATCACGGATAACTTTCTTTCCGATATTGAAGACGAAAATTCTACCACATAGTTCAATTTGACAATCGAAATATCTATCTTGGTAAAACGTTTTCAACTGTTGCAATTCTAATAGAAGTGGTTGACTTTTAGAAGCCAGCTGGGATAAGCAGTCATTCATTAATGTTTGTAAAAGTAACTACTTTGTCATAACGTTTCCATGAAGACGGAGTCAGTGGTTGTAGAGATATCTTATACTTTTGTTAGAAACATTTTCCGATTTAGAAAATTTGATGTCTGTGATCTGGCAGCTGTCTTGTGTTATAATTTGAATTGTAGTATGCAGTAACATTGTTTCCACTTGATATTGATATTGATTCATTTGCACTTAAGGTGGTGATTCCTTTTGGGCACATAAAGTTTGCACCATTATTACTCATTTATTACTTGGAGTTAAGTAGCCATTTTTATATCAAAATGTAGCTTGACATTTTATCATTTTAATGTATGCCACGAAACTAATGTTGCTTTTCTAAAATATTTTTAACAGATTTTAGAAGAAGTATAATTTTCCGGAATTTTTGCGGACTCAAGTAAATTTTTTCGCGAGACATCGGTTATATCATTCGATACCTCCATCAAATAGTGGGGACGATTTTGTATTTATTCTGAAATCGCTCTTCGTTATAGAGAAATAAGCTGAAATGTGTGCGTAATCTGGATTTTGCCTATTTTTTCCAGGTTTGTCAAGCAATTACTTTAGCTAGAAAGCAGCAATCGGGGCAACTAAAATTTCGTCCCTGGGTATATTTGTGCAGAACACATTTGTTCAGTAGCATGCCTCCAGCTTGTATGGTGAATGCTCCACAATCTTTGGGAAAAAATTGATCGTATTTTTGCAAAAACTACATTTTTTATGATAGCAGCCTACAGGATAGCAGTTGGAAGACGATCATGCATCGGATAATTTGTCCCAGTGAGACCTTCAGATCGACGCCCTTTAGCTTGATTTGACGGCTTACGTAGTTCAAGAAATGTTGGATTATCTGATTTCTGCAAAAATTACAAGTTTTCGACGCCAAAACAGGAAAATCGACTATATCTCACCATAGAGAAAAGCAAGAACGTTGCTTTAAAATGCAAAAATGTGAAGTTCAATGAGATCTTTCGAATAAATATAGTCATAACTGTATAGCAGGTGCCAAACGTTCAGAAATTAGGAAAAACCACTCTGACCGGAAATCTCGAATTTTTGAATCGGGATTGCGCGGAGGGGGGTGTTAGAACGCTAAAAAACTTATTTCGGGAAGTTTCATCAAATTTCAACTTGATTTACGCCGCCAAATAACAATATGTGCCCAAAAAAGGAATCACCACCTTAAGTTGGGTGTCCGTTCAAAACTTCTAAAGTCAAAACGCCTAACGTTCATAGCATCTACCGACGAAACGTCTGCCTGATCAAACTAATTTCTGTAAAATTGTGTCGCACGTTCAAGACGTCAAAATAAGTTTTAAAGAAAGCGTGTTATTTTGAAGTAAATGTATTTTAAAATCACATTAAATTAATCTCTACGTCTAGTTTATTGTTTCATTTCAAATTGTGTTTAGTTTTTAAATATTTCTGAAAAGCCAGGGTGTGCAAATAGCTTGAAACATTTATAAAATTTACAATCTACAATTTATATTACACTTTTCAATTCTAGAATTTTTAGAATTTATGCTTAAAATAAAAAAGTAATTAGCAATCAGTGAACTCTGTTGCACCATCTTTACTGATTACAGTCAGTAATCGGTATTCAGTTAATAATCAGTGAATAGTCAATGACTAGTCGAATACTGAAGCTAATGCAGAAAATAAGAAGTTTATTTTTTAGTTCGAGGGCCAAGAGACCGGTTAAGCACTACTGGAGGCCTGTATGGTGCTGCTCTCCGCAGTCCTTTTAAAGGCGGACAAGAAGCGGAGAAGCAAAGATCACGGATAGAAAACGTGACCCCCAAGCCAAGCCGGCGTACGCCGATATCAGGCCAACTGATATAGCCTCAGTCGCCCCAGGGCAAGCTGCGTTGTTTTTCAGCAACACAGTCTGCCCCCCGCAGACCTGTAGCGACTAAGATGGCGGAAATCTACTAATGCCTGCTCGGAAGGCAGGGTTTAAAAGGGCTGCAGAAGGAGTGGAGGGAGTGGCCGAGCCTTAAATAGGAAAGTAGGAAGACGTCGCCTGTTGCTGTTGTTGTTGCTGTGGGCCTGGAGGGAAGCTTCAAGGGGATGGCTGCGAAGATGAATTCGAAAATATTCGAATTTATCATATGCTGCTAAACTTCATAAACCATCCCCTCCAAACGTTGGATCAGATCGATTGTAGGACTTGTTGAGAGAAATCTCAGAGGTTTATTTAGGACTATGCCAGAACTTCAAATTCAAGATTTGGATACCCATCTCCAAAGCGGCCTATAGGAAAACTGACTCAGACCCATACAAAATAAGTAAAAAATAATCACCAAAAGTAGGGAAAGTTTAGACGTTTTGAACGTGTGACACAATTTTGGAAAAATTAAACTTTTTGTCCGTCGACGTTTTGTCGTTAGACGTTTCGTCGGTAGACGTATATGAACGTTAGACGTTTTAACTTTAGACGTTTTGATAGGAAACCCTTAAATTGTGTTAGAGGCAGGTGTCTTCAGCGAAACGTAGGTCTTGCAGTCGTAGAATAGCGACGGACATGACAAAATTTTACAAAAACACTCAGATTTTGCATTAATCAAATTTGACTGTTTGCAGTTTGCACGTTGGTACAATAACAAAATCAATCAAAATGCCCCCCTTTGTGCACATGGCTTATTTGATACTCAGAGACACTTGAAACTTTTTTAAAAGCTTTCATTCACAATAAAGTAAAAAAGCAGTAGCTGCAAAAATTTAAACAGGGTTTGCGGTATTAATTAGGTTATTATTCAAACTTTATTTGGAACCATAGGACTGGAACCTTTAGGAAACAAGATTAAAATTATAATCAATGATTGCATCTAACGCATACCTTGAGTAGTTTTCAATATTATTGACACACATTATTTGGTAGTTAATTCGCTAATTCCCAGGGAAACTTGAGTTGTTGAAATGGTGTAGGAGGAAATAATGTAGGCAATGTGTGCTCGGAAAGGAAAGTTTGTGCTCGAAATATTTTTTGAAAAGATTTACATTGTATATCTTGCGTAAGGTGGTGGAAGACGTTCATTCAGGTCTAGGGGGTTAATGAGTACATTTAGATCCACTAGTTTGTATGAAACGTAGGAATGTATTTAAAATAGGGCTATACATGTCCATTCAGGTACATTTACATTGCAGACCGGTGTGTGCTAGAGGGTGGTGGGAGACGTCCATTCAGGTCCACTTAGCAACCATAGGCTATTCTAATGGATTTAGCGGGCGCTACATGTCAGCCGTTAAATAGCGGTTTAGAAAGGGGATTTAGAATGTTGTTTGGAACGGGAATGTGTTTGAGTCACAGTGGCTGAACGCACGTGTTCTACTCCTAACTCTCTGGTAGTCAAATGAAATTTTTTCTAGCACAATTTTAGATATTCTGAAGCAAGTTTCTAGACGAAAGGAAGTTTGGAATTCGCGAATTTCTTAACCATTATTCCGATATTTCAATGCTATATAGATAGCATATTTTAGTGTAAAATGTTTCATTCTTTTATATCTTTCCTTTCTTTCATTTCATTTCTTTATTTCTTCTACTTTGGTTGTCCACTGAAAATGATTGGCAGACAAAGGATATAAACAAAACAAAAGGGCATAATTGCACTATATATAAGCAAGAGTGCATAATTGCACTATATATAAGAAGAAGAGTAAGCCACTAGAGGGCTCCTCTTCTTGGCATTGCGTAACGGTGCTCCGGCCACAATACGCGAATGTTCCCCCGTTCGGTGGGGGTAGCATGAAAAGAGGTCCCCGTTTGGTGGGGGGTAGCCAACAGCCAATCAGATTGCAGAGACCCCCTCCCCATTTGGTGGGGGGGTATAGCAGAGGATTACGGTAGTTTTTGTTCTATTTGAAAAAGGGTCCCCGTTTGGTGGGGGGTATGCAAAGGAGTCCCCGTTTGGTGTGGTGTAGGCAAAGAGGTCCCCGTTTGGGGGGGTCGCTATCAGCCAATCAGATTCAGCCAATTTCAGCCTGACTTGGCGACCCCCCAAACGGGGACCCCCTTCTGCCTACCACCCACCAAACGGGGACCCCTTTTGCATACCCCCTCACCAAACGGGGACCCCTGCTGCATACCCCCTCCCACCAAACGGGGAGGGGTATGCTTGTCGACCCCCCACCAAACGGGGAACATTCGCGTATTGTGGTCGGGAGCACCGTTACGCAATGCCAAGAAGAGAAGCCCTCTAGTGGCTTACTCTTCTTCTAATATATAGCAGGCAATTATGCATTCTTGATATAAGTGTACCATATTCTTGTCTCCCTTTTTATGCGGAAAAGATATAGCAGCCTTGCACCACTCAGCCGGGCATACTTCGACACGCCAGCAAGTGATGATGATATTATGCAGCCATGCAATTGCATTTTCTCCTCCATACCGTATCATCTCACTTGTAATTTGGCAAATTCCGGATGCTTTTCTGCGCTTCAGACCCCTTACTATGGCCCTGAATATTTCGTTGAATGTTGAGAAGTTGTATAAAATGATCCTTCCAATGCTTTATCTTTTTCAGATTTCGACTTTAGTGGCCTACCATCAGTCCCCTTCAGAGTTCAGATCATCCTGTTGCAGAAGTCGGTTGTTTCCAAAATAATTTCTGTTTCGCATAAACTTCATGCCAGCGATTTCCATGAAAAAATATGGATACAGTCGGACAACAACTTAACAAATAGCATTGAGCTATGACCTTGCACTTCTCTTGGCATACCATGCAATAGGGTCTGGAGGCGGAGCCACAAGAACACGAAGAAATTTTTGGAAAACGGAAAATTGGTACAGGAAACATTTAAAGTTTTTACTCTTACAAAAATAAATTTTCACCCGAAATAATGTTGTGCCCAGGTTAAGTCCCGTTGTACCCTGTTGCGTCCGGATAAGAAACTTTGCGTCCAGAGGACGAAAAAACCCAGATTGCGACTCCTGCAAGCAAGCCAGCAGCTTTTTGGCGTTGACCTCCTGAAGAAACATGTCGAGAGGTCCGACTCCAACTGATAGTAAGCAACAGTGATGGAACAGGGTCATTTAAACTTGACTCGGTTTTCCAGAAAATTCCACAAGTTGCAAAAAAATTTTCTTTGATTTTGCCTAAAAAAACGCTAAATTTTTGGCTTCCATGTTTCAGGTGCTTCCTAAACTGCGGCCCGGCCCGGCCCAAAATGCCTAAAATGCGGCCCTATGTTAGATTTTCAAGATACACTGAAATATTTTTGGGCCGCACGGCAGGAGCCGCAGACTTCCTAAACTGCGGCCCCTCATCCGTGGGCGCAAATTGCCTAAACTGCGGCCCGATCATCCTTGGCCGCAAACTGCCTACAATGCGGCCCGAACTATCTTTGGGCCATTTTGCCTACATTGCGGCCCAATCATCCTTGGCCGCAAACTGCCTACAATGCGGCCCGAACTATCTGTGGGCCATTTTGCCTAAACTACTGGCCCAATCATCCTTGGCCGCAAACTGCCTACAATGCGGCCCGAACTATCTTTGGGCCATTAACTAGATTTCGGGCCGCATTTTAGGCAGTTTGCGGCCCATGGAACTTCAGGCAATTTGCGGCCAAGGATGACGGCCCGCAGTTTAGGGTTCGTGCGGCAAAAATCCAATTCTAGTTGATTTTGAAAATCTAACATAGGGCCGCATTTTAGGCATTTTGGCCAGGCCGCAGCTTAGGAAGCACCAATGTTCCTATAACCACTGAAAAGAAAAACTATGACATACATATGTTTGCTCTAGGTTTTCTTGAAATGACTTTTTAATAGTATAGTCGTAGCATTTTCTAAATATATGCAAATTTAAAACTAATCATTTATCCGTCTGCGAAATTTTTGCAGGGTCTAATATGAGTACTTGTCTAAAAACACGGAGTACTTCAAAAATTTGGTTTTCATTACGTAGTGAGTTAAATTAAATTGTTCATTTACCTTGGTTGCGAAAATAAACTGCTAATCATATTGTACTAGAGTTATGCGATAGGAACTTAAAAAGCTAAACAATAATTTGCCAGAGACTGACAGATTCAAATAATCTCAAGCTAAGAAAATGCTCAACACTAAAAATACAGAAAAAAGCAGACTAATATTGGACATCGAACAAAAATTTAACCTAAAGGTAAGGCAAAAATTTCTAAAATTTGAGGTAAATGCGGAAAACCGGGTCAAGACCGGGTCGAAGCTCTTGAAGGTCCAAAAGGTGACCCGAACTGACCCGGTAACCCGGTTCTTCCATCGCTGGTGAGCAAAACTCACAACGACATAGCATACTATTATTTTATTAATTTAAACATACGCACTTCACAATGCAATAAATTAAACAGCTAATTTAGCTCTTAACACAGCGGGAACAGAACTGCAAGGCAATATTCGCAATTCTGTCACTACACCAGAAATTAGTTTAGAGTCCAAAATTTCGTTGACTTCTGCTGATTCGCTGATCTGTTGAGAAGAGCCTGAAATGATAAACAATCAAACAACTAGCTAACTAATTGTCAATAAACTGTAACAAACCGCAACTAAGATTAATTACATTACACAACGGGTTACATGTAACATTAGGTTCCTCGACCTGCGACAGTGGAAAGACAACCTTGTCGTGGCTAGGATAGTGGGCAAAAATCGGTAGTGGCGGCAAAGGGCTAGGAAATCTACTTGGTAGCAGCGAGTGTTGGACTGCCCCAAGGTTGTACTCTTGGTTATGTAAGGTTAGCCAGCCATAGTTATACTGTAAGCAGGCTACGAAAGCTAACCGCATATTACGAAACTATATATACCTGAAGGTTTATCCAATATGCCCGTCAACACAGTGTCCGTGAATTTATAAGTTTGACTAGCAACCAGCAGAGGAATATTATGTTGTCTTGCAGTCAAGGCAATCAAATTAATACCCATACGACCGAGAACACTTCCATTACCCAGCACACCGTGTGCTCCTATGAGAACAATGCTAACCTGAAAAGAAAAAGCTAAAAATTCAAAATTATTCGAAAGCTGTTTCCGCCACCAAGCCAACGCATACGATGATTTTTGAAAAGTGACACAACTGTTATTGCAAAAAAAGTAGGATTTTTTCACCTTAAGTAGAAAAAAGTAGGAACCTACGAAAAAGTGGGAAAACAGTTGAAAAAGTAGGAATTGTCCAGGAACTTTGCCCATTTCCGACAAAAATGGGCAAATGGGCAGGACTCTGGAGCTTGTCTAAGATTTATTGGCTGATCTCTAGCCAGTTGGTATTGGGTTCACAGCTGACAAAATAATTTATGAGAATTTAAGAGTTCCATCATTTCCATGATGCAAAATCTGACAGCCGAGGAAATGTTTCAGCCGTCAGGAAGGAAATCCAAAGTCTTGGCTCGGACCGTTCCCGTATTGATGCCGACAATCAACAAGAAAAGAAAGCAAAGATGATCTTCCTCTAAATACAACTTCTGCTTAGAACTATACAGAGCCCAACAACTTTTGTGTCCAAAACCAAAAGGACAGTAAGTGTAACAAAAACTATGAAACGAAGTCAAACCAAAACCTCTCAAATAATATATTGAATAGCAGGTAGGAGTATCAATGTACAAGAAATTCCAACTTCCAAAAGTGTTTCTAGCATTGGTATCAGCTTAAACAAATATATAAAATTCATCAGCATAACCGCAAGAAGTTACAAAACGATACAACATCAATACGAAAAGTTTACAATAATTACGTGCCAATGTTAAATTTCTGTTAAAAACTTAAAAACGTATTTGAAATTCAATAAGCAACTATTCGCGCAAACTACTTGACATGCGATAGAGCAACTGTAGAAAAATGCAGGGTTTCCTATTACGATTGAATTACAGAAGAAGGGAAGACTCCAAGTAGAGTAAATCATGTATACCTCTCATGTGCGGCTTTGTATCCACAACCACTACCTCAAACCGAAGACCGGAGTTGTGACATCCAACAATATTTTCTAGACAGGAGGACCTGAAAGAAACAGCACTGTTGTAATACTTTTATTTTTATCACGAGCGTGCTTTCTTGCGTTTCTTTATGTATATTCAGAGAGGTCTACTAATACCAACCTAGCAAGGAGCATGTTTTACCTTTATACATTTTGTGAATGTTTACCAACAAATTCCCAATTGTTTTACATCAGTTCTACAACAACATAATACACGAACCTTGAGTATGTGAGCACAACCGGTGTCTCTTTCAGTTTGGGCCTAAGTTGTAAGGAGATGGCCTCAGCAGCCAGGGAAATTTGTTCAGTGCCAAATCGATCCAACCAATCCAATAAATATTGCTTTATCTAAAACAGTTTATAACAATCATGAATATTTCGCTGCGATTGAACTCTAAGAAAAATAAATATTCGCAGGTTGCAATAGTACACGATTACATCTACGTACGTTTAAATTATAATATAATTAAATAGTTATTCGGTACTGACCAGACATGTGCAAGAGGGTAAGTTCTAGCCGAGGCCCACTAGAGGGCTCTTCTTCTTGGCATTGCGTAACGGTGCTCCGACCACAATACGCGAATGTTCCCCCGCCTGGTGGGGGTATAGGGGTCCCCGTTTGGTGGGGGGTATGCAAAAGGGTCCCCGTTTGGTGGGGGGTTATGCAAAAGGGGACCCCGTTTGGTGGGGGGAGTATGCAAAAGGGGTCCCCGTTTGGTGGGGGGTATGCAGAAGGGGTCCCCGTTTGGTGGGGGGTAGGCAGAAGGGGTCCCCGTTTGGGGGGGTAGCCAAGTCAGAGTAAGATTGGCTGTTGGCGACCCCCCCAGGTAGGTAGGTAGGTAATATTTACTTCCCGCCCGCTATCCGGTGAGCTTTCACGAGGCCCCACAAAGGAGACATTTACAGACCCCACAAAACAGGGACCTCTTTTTCCTATCCCCCCCATCAAACGGGAACTTCTCTTTGCTACCCCCCCCACCAAACGGGTACCCATTTTCAAATAGAACAAAAACTACCGTAATCCTCTGCTGTACCCCCCACCAAATGGGGAGGGGTCTCTGCAATCTGATTGGCTGTTGGCTACCCACCCACCAAACGGGGACCTCCTTTCTGCTACCCCCCACCAAAAGGAGGGGGGTATGCTTTGTCGAAGAGAG
>JASAND010014121.1:0-37018 GCA_030248195.1 Trissonchulus latispiculum
TAAATCTATAATAAAAAAGTTCCAGCCAAAATCCGAAAATGTGGGTTTTCCCCCCATGGCTATACTATTTCTAACTTAAGTTTAAGTTTAAAATAGCTAAAAAATGCTTAAAAATGGGTAAAGGAAAGTTTTCAAAATTTACCCCCAAAACCCTATTTTTCCGGGCACTTTAGAGTTCTGGGGGGGGAAGGCCCGAATCCTGGGGGGGCGATTCTGGGGGGGGGCGATTCTGGGGTAGGGGCGACCCAAGTCTTGGGGGGGAACAATTTAAGGGGGGCCCCCCATACACCCCCCCAGTATGAAAAAGCCAAGGAGGGGTCGCTGACCATAGGTGTAAGGTGGGGGGGGGGGTTGGGGGAGATAGCCCCCCCAATCCTTTTTTCAACCCTCCTTCAAAACTTTTTGGGGGGGGGGGACGTCCCCCCCCAACGGGAGGGGGGGGGTAGTCGCGCCGAAGGCGCGAAAATGCGTAAAATGTAGGTATTTTTAGGGTAAATTTTGAAAAAATTTTCAAAATGTCCAAATTTTTGGCTTAAACTGTTTATTATTATGAGAAATACACGTTTTTAACTGTATCTTATGGATCTTATGACTCAATATTGTCCTTATTTTGGACTTGGAAACATGTTGGCAATCAAGTTTTTGAGTTTAAAACCACTGTCTAATGTTAAAATTACTTTATGGTTAGATGTTTTTTATCATTAGAAACGGCTGAAAATGCGATTTTTGGCATAAAAAATGAAAAATTGTTTTGGGGGAGGGTTGGGGGGGTCCTGGGGGGGGGGGTTGGGGGGGGGGTCGCCAGAGGGCCCCCCCCCGAAAATGTGGGGGGGAGCCTCCCCCACCCCAAATCTCCGTTACACCTATGTCGCTGACCCCCCCTACAAAATTTATTCTACCCCTCCCCCCAAATGAGTCAGAAAGCCCATAATGCAGTTAAAACGTGTATGTATCGCAATGAAAAACACTGTAAGCCAAAAATTTGGACATTTTTGAAAAAGTGTGCAAGATTTACCCTAAAAATACCCAATTCTTGGCCGTTTTTCGCGCCCTCGGCGCGACTAACTGGGGGAGGGCGACGCCCCCCCCCCAAAATTTCTGGGAGGGGGGGGAGAAAATGGCGGGGGGGGGGCTCCGCCCCCCCCCGCCTTACACCTACAATCCATAGGTGTACCAGGCTACAGTTTGCCCCCTGTGAGACCCCCCCCCCCACGGAGAGGCCAGACCCCCACCCCCATACCCGACATCGACTACCCCCCCAAGCCGAGCTCAGACCCCCCTCCCCCCCCTAAAATGGGGTCCAAACAAGAAAAAATGCTATATAAATTTTCGCAAAAATTTTTGCAATTTTTCAAAAATTTTCTGAAAAAATTGTCTAGAAACAGTTAAAAACGCTAAGAAATAGGTTTTAAAACGCAATACGAATGGTTTTTTATTAGATTTATGTAGAAAATAGTCGATTTTATGTCCAAAAAGGGCCATTTTAAGCTGAAAAAAATTTGGGTACAGTTTGGGTACAGTTTTTTTTGAAAATTTCCGATTTTTGAGACCCCCCAAGCCAGATTTTGACTTTTTACGCCCCCCCCCCAACCCAAACAGGTGGTACACCTATGCTACAATCCATAGATGTAACGGATATTTGGGATGGGGGGGGGCTGCGCAACATTTTTGGGGAGCCCCTCTGGAGACCCCCCCCGGCTTATTTTTACTGGGGAGGGCCCCCACCAACGGGGATTTCGGGTAAGGGGCCCCCACCAACATGCGTCTGAACTAAGCAGTGCAACTAAGAGTACGCTGGTCAAAATGTGGCGTACGCTATGGACGCTGCTGCGTACTTCCGCGTACGCTAAGTTATTTTTAGCGTACTTCAGCAGGTTTTAGCGTACTAAGAGTTGGATACGCACTGCTAGGTTCAGGAATTAAAGCTTGTCCCTAGCTAAGCTGCATCGTCAACGGGGGCGGCGGATGGGGCGGTTGGGGACATCATTGTCGCATGGGTAAGGTGGGGTCGGGGGGGGGGTGGCGTTGAGGGGAAGGAAGTGCAGGTATGGCTGGGCAAAGAATCTGGGAGGCGGGGTGTTCGGCTCGAGAGGGGGGGATCCCGAAAAATTGCCAAAACCCCCCAAATTTTTTATTTTTTTACCATTTTTGGCCAAAAAGTTGAGAAGGGCCGGAGGGGGGTTTGGGGGTCAAACTTTGGGGAGGGGAGGGGAGGGGGCGCCCGCGCCAATATTTGTCGTCTGGGGCCACCCCCAACACAGCTGTGGGGAGTTTTAGCTATAGGTGCAATTGGGCACCCCACCCCCCCCCCTCCCCGCCATTTTTCCAAACCACCCCCAAAAATTTTTGGGGCCCTCCCCGCCACAGGACATCCTTTTTTGGAGAAAACGGAATCATAGTGTCAACTACAAATTTTTCCCGATATTTTCTTGATTTTTTCCGGATTTCTGCAAAAATCGGAGAAATATCAGAATTATCCCGATTTTATCCGATATTTTCTAACTTGGAAAAAACCTGAATAATTCGGAAAAAAACCGGAAAAGGTAGGAAAAATATCGGAAAAAGATTGAAATAATGGAAATGAACAAAAATCGGAAAAATCTCCGGAAAAAATTGGGTAAAAATCGTAAAAGTTGCACAAAAAAATCGGAATAATTATATATAACCGAATAAAATCGGAAAAATGCAGTTCTCGTTTTTTCCGATTTTTTCCGAAAAAGGATTTCCTGTGTGGGCATAAGGTGTAATCGGGGGGGGGTTTCTCTCTCTCCCTCTCCCCTGCCACTTTCCAAACAAATTTCTGGGGGCCCCGGCCCGCCGGCCTTATAGTTCCTTGACTAACTTTACCCCCACCCAGATTTTTTGACTTACCCTCCCCCAACTTTCGCCTTCCCCAAACATAGGTGTGGCTGGGCAAGAAATTTGGAGAGGAGGGGTTGCCAAAATTTGTCGTTTTTTGAAAAATTGGGTGGTTTTACGATAAATTTTGCATAATTTTTCAAAATTTTAAATTTGTTTATCATTGCGTGAAATACGTTTTAAACCTTTTAATGGACTCTATACCTCAATAGTGACCTTATTTTTGACGTAGAAACTCGTAGGCCAGACCCCCCTCCCCCCAACCCAAACAGGTGGTACACCTATGGTCGATTCCATTTGGCTTAATTTTTCGACAAAATACCCCCAAATTTTATTCATGTGTATGTATATAAACATACTGATTTTTTAAGTTATAAATTATAATTATATATTTTTTACTTGTATTTCTGGGCGTTGCCCAGCTAAGTTTACGTATATACAGATGATAACGTGGGGGGGAATTGGGGGGTGCAGACCCCCCCCCAGACCGACAAAAAACGGGTAGACCCCCTCAGCGAAAAGGGCAGACCCTCTCTTCCAGAAAGCAAAAAAGGGCAGACCCCTCAGCGATTTTCACTGAAAGTTGGTAATTTTTTACCAAATTTTAGCGATTTTTAAAAATTCTTAAACATTGTTAAAAATTGTCATTTTTTAGTAATTTTTGGTCAAAAACGTTAAAAATTCGCAATTTTTGCTAATTTCGGGGCAGACCCCCATAAAATTTCGGATTTTTTCAGGGGTAGACCCCTCGCCGAGGTCGGGGTAGACACCCTCAGAATCGGACCCCGTGTTAATGTATGCGTATATATATATATATATATATGTATATACAACGTCTTTTTGTATTTCAGCTTGAATGTGTGTATATATATATACACCCACACATATTATTTGTGTGATATATGTATGTATATACTATGCAATGTTATACATAACTAGTGCTCAATTGACGTATTGAGTTCTGTACCGGTTTACGTATATATCAATTATATACGCACACGTATATATTGACCAGTCAGACTCAAAACTACTTGTGCGCTCTTCAATCGACTGTACTTTCCATATCTAAATCGACAACAAATTATCTGCACACCAAGATGACTGTATATATACATACACGGATTCACATCAGTTGGGTAAGTCTGCTTTCATGCAGTTTTGTTTATAATTTTGATTTAGCCTAAAATGATGTATATAATACGAACATACATAGGCATACATACATAGATAAGGGGAGGCAGCCCGGGCGGGCGCCCCCCCCCCCCGAAGTCCATTTGCCACCTGGAAATTTTTCCATTGGAAAAACTGGTATATATATAATTTTCCTTGACCCAGTACTGTACGCACTACGCGTGCATTTTTTGGATACGTACGTATGTATGCATTGAGAGAAATTATTAACCCACTGTAAACTCCGTTCATTACGAATAAAATACAAGATTATATATACACCTACCCAGTCTATACTATACTACGTATGTATACGTATGTATATGTATATATACGTATATATATACGTATATGTACGTACATGTATATATAACAGCGTAAACTGCACACAAACCATACATACCCAATAACGCTGAGATCAGAGGACAGGAATGTTCAGGATAAGGATAATCCAGAACATATATGCGTTTAAGTTCATGCAAATAGACTTTCCAAAGCTGCATTTCAAAAAAAATTGCAATAGCATATTTAATGCAACTTTAGAAAATGATGCTGCATGATACAAATATCAAAGACTTTTCTCCGGATAATGATATGGCAATTAAAACCTAAATATATACAAGTCAGAATATATATATACGTATTTTCTAAGCCAAAACTTATGGGGGGCTCGAAGTTCCCCCATGGCTCACCCAAAATGGAAGGGCACATTTTCGATTTCTGCTTAAAAACGTATGCACCAGTATTAATACTAATGTTCCGTATTTTCTGGAAATGTTTTAAAATATGTCAGTTTAGAGGACACGTGGCCTGCCCCCCCAGCCCCATGTTGTCCTCATGTTAGCCGTTTCTAATGATAAAAACATCTAACCATAAAGTAATTTTAACATTAGACAGTGGTTTTAAACTCAAAAACTTGATTACCAACATGTTTCTAAGTCCAAAATAAGGTCAATATTGAGTCGGAAAGGCCATAATACAGTTTAAAACGTTTATTTCTCGCAATAGTAAACACTTCAGGACAAAAATTTGGACTTTTTTGAAAATTTTTGCAAAATTTACCCTAAAAATGCCCAAATTTTGGCCATTTTTCGCGCCTTTGGCGCGACTACCCCCCCCCCCCCACACACGAAGCCCATTTCCAGAAAACAATTGGAAAATATTATATTTTTTCCAATTGTTTTCTAATTGTTTTCTGCAGTTGACAAATTTTTTCTAATTGTTTTCAAATTACTTTCTACTAGTTTTCTAAAATAGAAAACAATGGGAAAATATAGTTAGTATTTTTTCCAAATGTTTTCTAATTGTTTTCATATAATTTTCCAAATAAGAAAACAATTAGAAAAGAATTTAGTCATTTTTTTCTATTGTTTTCTAATTGTTTTCCAGTTAGAAAATACTTCGAAAAATATATAATTTTTTCTAATTTTTTTTTCTATATGCTTTCTAACATTTTGATGTACTATCAAAATAAAAGTGAAAGTGGGGGTTGGTGATTGGAATAAATTTAAGGAGGGTGTGGGTGTTTCTTAGTAAAACAAGAGAGGACTTGCTTGCCAACCGATTTGGGGAGAGAAATGGGATAGGGGCAACAGAAATTTTTTTGTTGACGAAAGGTTGGGTTTTCAGTCAAAATCAGTTATTTTACAAATTGTTTTGCATTGTTTGTTTGTTTTCAACTTTGAATAAAGTTTTCTGATAGAAAATATTAATGTTTCGTAAATGATTCCAAGATTTGATTATAAATTTAATGATAGCGAATACAATTTGTTCTACAGTTTTTTCAATTTAGGATCGCGCAAAAAATCCCGTTGCGACAATTTTGTTGGAGGAATTGGCAAGGTGGTAATAATTGTCCCCCAACCCTTCCAAACCCATGATAGCTGCATTTGGTTTTAGCAGGTTTTGTCACATTTAGGTCATTTTATATATGTATGCACACAAATATATTTATATATACATATGCAGGGTTTTTGTGTAAAATATATACTGTGTACACAAAATATATATACACAAAAAACATACACAAAATATACACAAAAAATATATACACAAAAAATAAATTTACACAGTGAAAAACTAATTTACACAACAAAATACAGCCAAATTTTCGAAAATTTTACTTAGCATGAACCAAAAAACCCGATATAAGTAGCTTTTTTTGAGATCTCATGTGCCGTTGAAAATGCTGCATCAACTGGCCAGGTTTCATAAAGTTTAACACAAACATAGGGCAATTTTTGAAAAATGCTAAAAATGATGTATATAATTTGATAAAACTTATTATTTGATCGTGTAGAGAATGGTTTTTTAAGTAGAATTGGCTGTTAAAATCCACAATTGTACCTGTATTGGGTCCTCCAGCTGCGAAATGGCACTTTTAAGGTTTTTAGTCCCTAGCTAGCCAGGTAAGCAAAATTGTCCGAATCTGACCGCATAGGATGACGCAGCGTGCTCGATAGTACCGTGCTATAGTCTCTAATTGTTTCCGTGTTGAGTTGTTAAAAAATTTTCAAAAAAATTTGGGTGGGTTTTTACCAGGGTTTTTTTTTCAAAATCAGACCTGTGTAAATCTTGTGTAAATTTAAAATTCACTGTGTATTTTTGTTTGAAGCTGTGTAAAATTTAAAAGTGTCGTTTTTCAACTGTAATATAAAATAAAATACATTTAGACGTTATTTTCTTGCTACAATGTTATTTTCGGATCATTCAAGCCAAAGTTATGCCAACTGCACTTGTGTAACATTTCGAAAGAAGCCACGAAGTTGAGAAAATTTTGTAAATTGCAATAGAATTCATAATGGAAATGTTTAAAAAGATTAATTCATTAAATGTAAAAAATAAGATAGGACAAATTCAAATTTCTGAAAAACACTTCGCCTACTGAAACGATTTCTTTATTTTTCCAACTTTTTGGAATATTTTTTTCACAAACTTGCTGGTTACGTACTAAGGTTCGATGCTTTAACTGCTACTGGGGACGGCTCCATATAGTACAGACACACGAATTATATATGCAGTAGATACGTACCCAAAACAACGGAGGGGGGTCTGGGGGGCAGAGCCCCCCAGAAGTTGAGAAATTTTTTAAATTAACAGCAGAAACGGCATTAAAAAGTTGTATTCCTTTAGCTTTCGTATTGAATATTTCTTGGGTTGTATGGCAACTATTTTTAGGCTCTGACTGCTTTTATTATTATATATACAAGAGATATACAAGAAATCATATTGAATAATACTAGCTTTAGAAAACATATGTATAGAGGTCGGGGGAAAAAACCAAGGTAGTCACTTTTTGGACTCTGCAGAACTACCCAGTGGAGACCGACATTTTTGGAAAGAGCACATGTTGTTCTCATAGAAAGTATATATATATATTAAAAGTTATTGTATCTAACTGCTATGGAAAATTTTTTACAGGCCTTCAAAAATAGGCAAATTTTGAATTTTGGGGGGGGGGTCAAAAATGCCAAAATTTTCAAAATGTCACAAAATGCTCAAAAGTGGTCCGATTTAGCTCCAATTTGGTGTGGTAGGTGGGATGGGCCCTACCAACTTGCATGCAAAATTTGAGCCCGCTAGCTCATCCCCATCGCCCAAACGGGGGGTTGGTTTTTTTCCCCACCACTTGCGGGTTGGTTTTTTTCCCGACCTCTATATAGTTAAATACGAATAAATACGTATATACTAGCTATTTACGAATATTCGCACGCAGTACGAAAATAAATTATACGCAACTGTATATCATAGGGGTCATAATATGAGTGAAAATGGTCGAATGACCGTGTAAAACAAGGCTGCGCAGAAGCTGCGCAGATTTCTGCGCAGATCCTGCGCAGATTATGTGCGCAAAAAATTGTACGTGTCGAGTGTAGTATGTGTGCGAAGTTTCATCCCCGTACCACTTTCCGTTAAAAGTTCCAGCCAAAATCCGAAAATGTGGGGTTTTCCCCCCATCGCTATATATATATATATATATATATATATATATATATATATTAGGGATCGACCGGACACCCGGATCCGGCAGCAAAACCATTAAATTAATGTCAATATTTATATATATGTAGATATATATACGTACGTATATTTGTTAAATTCAAGTTATTTGCAGCTTTCCAATAAAGTAAAATCGCTGAAATTTGTTAAATAAATTCATGACCAGCATTTTAAACATTACCAAAGCCATAGAAAACCCCATATGCTGTAACAAAGCCAAGAAAACATTTTAAAAATTTACATGTATTTTGAAGTCTAGATCCGGATCCGGCCGGATCCAAACCAGATCCGGGTCCGGATCCGGCAAAATTTTGGATCCGGTCGATCCCTAATATATTATATATTCTGGAGATGTATCCAAGCAACGAGTTTTTTCAGGTTTCCCTTGCATTGTCTACAGTCTTGCAACTGTAGTTAAAATCTGAAAGCTACAAACACAGAGTGACGGAGAAACAACAAAGATTCATTACTCAATGAATGTTTGTTTAACAAGGAAGACCTGGAAAAGTAAAGGAAAATTCAGAAAAAATCAGAAAACATTAAGAAAATATTTTGTAAAACTCTTGGGAAGGAAGCTAGAAAATAGTGAGAAAATATTGAGAAAATAATAGAGGTAGTTTAGAAAACAATTAGAAATAATATAGAAAATGTCCGTTTTTTAAGGGAAAACAATGAGAAAACATTAAGAAAGTTGCTAGAAAACGGTAAGAAATTAATTAGAAAACAATTAGAAAGTGGGCCTCAGTTAGAAAACATTTAACAGAAAATAATTAGAAAACAAATAGATATTTTTTAGAAAACAATTAGAAATAACGTTCAGTTAACTGCTGGAAAGTTTTTGGAAAAAAATTAGAAACTTTTTTCCAATTGTTTTCTAAAATTGGGCTTCGTGTGCCCAGTTGGGGGGGGGACGTCCCCCCCCCAAACGTTTTGGGGGAGGGTTGAAAAAAGGCTTGGGGGGGCTGGCTACCCCCCCCCCCCCACCTTACACCTATGGCTGAAAATGCCGATTTTTTGCATAAAAAATGAAAAAATTTTTTGGGGGAGGGTTGGGGGGTCTCCAGAGGGGGCACCCCAGAAAAAGTTGGGGGGAGCCTCCCCCACCCCCAAATCTCCGTTACACCTATGCTGGGGGGGTTACCCCCCCCCCCCAATACACCTATGGTGGAAAGGCTCAGCTCCCCACCCTCCCATTAGTATTAAAGCCGGTAAAGCTAGCTACTAACGAAAACTTCATAATTTTCAAATTTAGCAATTAACCAAATTTTAAAGTTATCAGCAAAAATTGGACTTGTCATTTCCCAACTTGAATTAGCGACTACGTGAAACGTAAGGAAATATTTTATTTCATCTTTAAAGTTTTTATCTCTTCTGTCTTAATATAGCTACCTTCTAGCTGTACATCTGAACCTGTCAGCGAATTTGCAAATAATTGTACGCTATTATAGTTTGGAGTACGCTAAAAACGAAAGCTAGTACGCTGAAGTACGCAGCAATGTTGATATCGTACGCAGTTTACTTGACTGCGTACTTCTCCAAGCACTGTTAACTTCAAAACGGTCCCACCAACGGGGATTTCGGGTGAGGGGCCCCCTCGCCCGAAATTTTAGGGAGGGGACCTTTTTGGATCTCCCCCCCCAAACCTCCCCCCAAAAAATTTTCAATTTTTATGCCAAAAATCGCAAAAAATTGCTAATACCGAAAAACATGAAATCATTAAGCAATTTTGACATTAGACAGTGTTTTTAACCTCGAAAACTTGATTGCCAACATGATTCTGAGTCCAGAATAAGGTCAATATTGAGTGTAGAAGTCCAAAAAACCGTTATAAACGTGTATTTCTCGCGATAATAAACACGTTAAGCCAAAAATTTGAACTTTCGTCCGTTCCCATCACACACGTCGGCCTCCAAAGAAGCCGATCTCCCTGAGGAATCGAACCACCCTGCCAGGTTCAGCCGCAATTATTTCAGGAACAAAGGTTGTCCCAAGAATTTTGGTCCTGGGTTGGATTAGGACTGGGCTATTTCGTTAGGTGAAGTTGGAGGGGAGGAGGGGCGGGCGGGCGCCGGGCCCCCTCCACTTCCTCCTCCTTTGCGATTTGGGCCCCTCTCTTTGGGGTGTCGGGTCGGGCCGCTAAGCTAAATAAAAGAAATATTCACAATAGAAAAATTCACACGGTACCAACCTACATCTACACCTACACTGACAGCTATGTCCCAGAAGTCTCAGCCTCGAATTGAAACCAATTTAGCAAAATGAATTTCTCAAAATTTTCAGACCAGAAGAATTGTATTGTGCTAAGCAGTTCAGCCAAACTGTTCAAAACAGTTCCAGCAAAAACCCGAGAGCGTGGGTTTTTCTCTTCTCATTAATTTAACGTTGACCTTTTGGAAGCAAGTCGGAGGCAGTGACAGCGAGGTGAAGTTGGAGAGGAGGACGGGCGGGCGGGCGCCGAGCCCCCTCCTCCTCCTTTGCGATTTGGGCCCCGAAATATTCACACAGTACCAATCTACCATGGTCTGTTAATAGACCCAATTTCCACCTCCTTCTGGGCGATTTACTGAGAACAGTTGGTAGACCACCACCAGTATATCAACTCGACAAATGCTGTCAGATACAGGCTTGTTGTTGTTGTTGTTGTTGTTGTTGTCTTCGGGCGTCCGCCGGTCTTCCCATCAAACACGTCGCCCTCCAAAGAAGCCGATCTCCCTGAGGAATCGAATTGTAACGGATTAAGGTGACGCATGGTCAACCTTTTCGTTGCTGTAGCTAAGTTAGCTACCCGTCAGGCTTAGCATACCATCATCACCTCTGGGCTGGGTCTATTTTGCAAGTCATTGGGTTACGCAAGTCATTGCAAGTACGTTTGGGATTGGGTAGGTTCCCCCCTTGCTATGTTGGGAGCTACGTGATTGGGGGAAACTTTCACTAGGGGAGCTCGTGGGAGGATCCAACCCAACACTCGCTTCCCCCATTCACTCTGGTGTTTTTTCTGTCTTACGTGCATGTGCAACTTTAATCTCTCTCCCCCCTATTTGTTGTGCTCATTGCCCTGTGTATACTTTGGCCCTGCGTAGCTCTCCCCAGGACCTACTGGTACGTTGGCGAGTCCCCCAAATATTGTAAGTTTATTATTTGTGTGTTTTGCTTGTTTGAGGGCTAAGCCCATATAACTTTATATTATCTTTATATAATATTTACTTGTTGTTCTTCTGTTTATTAAAATGTTGATAGCTACGTCTATTAGGGATTGAGTCCGCTGAGCTCCTGCTAGGTAGGTAGTTGTTCGAATCATTATAAGTGAGAGTGGAGAGTCATCTTTTCACTTAGGGCAGGCTACTTACCCGGTTTATTGTCTGGCGAGGCTGTCCCGACCGTCTCCTGAGGTCGGTTAGTTGTCCATTTGTGCCACGGTCTCCGCACTCGCTACGTCTGGGTGTTTTAACGGCGTTAATAGGTAGGGAAACTTACTACCCCGCTACAGAATCACCCTGCCAGGTCAGGACTCACGGTTGTCCCAAGAAATTTGGTCCTGGGTTGGATTAGGACAGGGCAATTTCGTTAAGATATGGATGATAGCTTCGTCTTTTCTTGGGACCTTAGACAGAGAAAGGCAGAGTTGTCGAGCTGGAATCGAAAACGATAGGAAGTAGCAAAGGACAATGGCCTTTGCTCCGCAATTGGGAAATAGTTTTGTATTCCAGCTTGCTTAGCCCTTCCTCCAACTGCCGCATAGTGTTTAGGCTTAGGGTTGCCTCATTTGATGATGTTATTGTTGTTGTTGTTGCCACCACCTCCAGAAAGATGGCGGATCTATAGCGGCTCTTGCCGACTTACAGTCAATTGGGACGTCCCGTTGGCCAAGGAGGGTTGCCTCCCTGGCCAGAAGGTCTGCTTCTTAATTTCCCTGGATGTTGCACTGTCCAGGGCCCCGCTGGAAGTGAAACTGCTTCCCTGTCAGTTCGCTGCAGTTTAGGAGTTTCCTATGAGCTGTTCCACTTTCGTCCTTCTGACTCGGAGGCCGGCAGCTGGGCGCCGGATGGTAGCCTGGGAATCTAGGAAGTCTCCGACCATCGTATACTTCTTCAGGCGGACTGAATTTCGGGATAGCCAGTCCATTGCATTTCTAACCGCCCGGTGCTCCGGACTATAGCTAAAACAGTAACGTCCTTCAGGGGCCGCAATCTTGATTGTTTCATGGGGCAGGCGAACGATCGCCCTGGACTCGCCATTTTCATTACCATTACGCGCTGAGTCATCTGTCCAAATTGATATGTGCGCTGGAGGTAGCGCCACAGTTGTGGATTCCACAGCTGCCAGTTTGAATTTCGGTGGATCGTTTCTGCAGATAGGGCAAGTCCAATTGGTCCCGGAAACTTACAATTACTATTTAGCTCCCATGGTGGATTTATGTGTGATGGAAACGGTTCCTTCGGATATTCCGACAGACCAGGGGGGTATTTCATAAAACAATTGCAGTTAGCAATTGCTACATTTGTGGTTGATTCCTTTCATAATACAATTCAAGTTCCGGTAGATTAACAACGCTGTACAACTGTTCGTTTCATGATACTACAATTGTAAGAATATTGTTCTATAATTGTATCAAATCAATGCAAGTAGATCTGTAATTGTTGCGCTGAATTTGTAAATTGTTGCCCCACAATTGTAGCCAGTTTACTGCGTTTCATAAAGAAATCAAATTTTCATAATTCTGAGTGTTACTTGCATAGGTTAACACGGAGGAGTATGGGGGGGTCCAAGTCCTCCCCCCAACCCGGACAAGGTACAAACCCTATCGCCGCCAAGGGCGAGGGCGAGGGGTAAGGAAAAATTGGATAAGCAGATAAAGCAGATAAAGCAGATAAGCAGATAAGGATAAAAAGGGATAAGCAGAAATGGCCGGAAAAAATAGTTATTAGCACCAAAATTCCAGAAACTTTCCGGCTTCGCCGGAATTTTTTACTAAAATTTCCTATTTTTCCAAAAAATCGAACAAAATTTTTGAAATTGTCCCAAAACATTCCAGTAATTATCCCCACATAATTCTAGTTGACAGTGTTCCGCGTATAGCAGAGTAAAAGCTAATCTTTCGAAAATAAATTCTACATGGTTTACATGATCCTTTTGTAGTGGATTTGTTTGTTAATTTGGGATATACACTATACAAAAGCATAATATGCGCACAGAACAGAAGCGATTAGTGCACAATTTTCCAAATTAATTTTCTCATACATGCTTCAATCGAACTTTCACCAATTTAACATGTACATTATTTATTGAGGTGCGCAGGGGCACATTTTTCTTTTTTGTTTAAAATGTAAATTCCGCCAAATATTGGTTTCCAAATTCTTCGAACATTTATAAAACACTCAAAATATTATAAATCGAAAAACTGAAAGAAGTGCCCCTGCATTAGGTTGATTTATCCTCCGCGCCTCCTTAAGAGCACTTAATAATAAAAATGTGACATTTGTCAGCCTCTCTGCCACCAATTTACGACTCGTTCTCTGTAAGCTAACGGTCCACTCGCGCAATTGTGTTCCCAATAAAATGAGTCACCGCACAAGCACCTGGTGCATATTTGAGTACGCTTACTCGCTCTATCGATGTGAGATAAGCTCGGAAACAATTTGTGCCCGTTTTAAGGTGCTGGTATCGCTTTGTGTAAATTTGATCCTATAGGCTTTAATTCTTTATGAAAGTGGATGAAACTTTCCAAATATACTATTTCGGTGCTCTTTAACATTCTGGGACCAGTCCCGCATTTTTAGCTGCAAAGATAAGAAAGTTTTGGTTTTTGCCATTATTCTCTCAGTACATAGTCGAGACACCGGATTGGTTGGTATGGCTGGATAGAGGGCACAGAAATGAACATTTTTGCTTTTACAACTTTTGAGCTATCTCTAGTGGTTAAGTCAGTATAAGCAAAAAACGATTTTTGGGGTCCAAAAATGGCCGTTTTCGAGAAAATCAGTTTTTTCAAAATTACTGCCAAATCATATGGATAATTTTGGTTTATTTATACTCGATCGATACACAGTCTCATTGCACATTTAATCAATGCCTATTAGCCGGAGTTTGTTGCTCTAAGCTAGAGATTTGGCAGAAAAACGATTTTGGCAAAACTGCGGTTATATTGTTTTGAACATCGATTTCTCAAAAACTACCCAATCGATTCGCGTGATTTTTGGCAGGATGAGAATTCGCACTATTGCGGAGGGACATTTTTCTTGGTTTGAGCTAAAACATCTCCAGTTGCGAAAAAACTCAATGCAAAGTTGCGAAATTTCGTGTCACCGCACATTTAGTGGATTTTCTTGACCGTTAAAACCTGCTGAGCCAAATCCAAAAAAATGTCCCTCGGCCCACATGTCCTTTATAGGACAGCACAAGAAAAAATTTCGGCCGATTCCACAGTTTTGAGAAATCGATGTTCAAAAATTTTTGGTCTGTATTCTGCCTGGAAGATGTTAGTATGTCAGACAATTTTTGCTATTTTTTGCTAATTTTGCTAGTTTCGTACTCTTATGAGAATCTACATATTATACGCTTTAAAATGATGTATGAAGCTCTTTCCAACTCGCAAAATTGCGAAAGTTATAGCGTTTCAAAATATACCCACAAATTCACTGCACAAAAGGATACCAGCACCTTAAGGTTTCCAACGCGAGTTTATTTGAAATGGTACAGAATCCTAAGAAATCGACAGTTAGCACGCAGATTATGGCTCGCAAACTGATAACTTTAAGGGTACACAATGATAAGAGTGTAACAGTGTGTCACACCTCAATGTAACGCGCTATGCAGTGCAGCCTAAAACTATGCTATACACGCTAACAGTTAAGCCACAAATTCCCCTCGCACACCGCTCCTATGTGGATACATAGACCCAAACGGTGGTCGCTCGCTCACTTAGTATATTTCCTTCATATAAGTGTTAAATAAAAAATTATAGCCCCTTCCCAAATTGGGTATCTTGCATATCCTAACACCGAACTGATCTATGCTGAGGGTTGCGATTAACTATTATGCAAATGTTCAGTTTCCTGAAGCTTGCTGTTCTCAAGGCGAACACTGTTGATAATCTGTGTTAATATGATGTGTTAATCTTCCATTTTAGGAGGCGCTTGCAGTATGGGGAACGGTTCTCCGGAATTCATTACCACTGCAGGTTGAGTATTAGAGCACAATTGTATAAATAAATCTAATGCAAAATCAATTTTTTAGTGTTTCATTTGTGCAATTTTGAGTGTTATGCATAGGCTCAATCTTGAAAATCAATATCTGAGGGAATATTCGTTTTAAACAAAAATTAAAAATTGCTCCTATATACCCTTCGAATAAACGTGCATCCAAAATTTGAGCGAGTTTGGCTGCAGCATTATATGATAAAATTAAAATGGAATATCGCGTTTTTCGCATATATGATGCTTTTAATAAGTTGCATAGTATAACTCATAAAAATAATAAACAAATCCAACAGAAACGTAATATGAACAAGCAATATGTTTTGCAAAAGGTTGAGTTTCAAAATAATATTTTATTGAAGTTATAACCCTGCTGCGCAGTCCAATTATTCATAAGTGATTAAACGTTTGCTTAGGAATTGAACAATATTGTACAAAACATCGTACAGCTTTCAGTCCACATTTTAGTTTAATTTAGAATTTCACTTTTTGAACAATTCAATTCAATTTAATTCAGGCCCGTATTCATAAAGCTCTGGCACCCATACAACTGGTATGTTTTTAGGCATACCAGTGGTTAACCAATGGTATCCCGACTATACAGCGAATTCATAAAACGTTTTAACCACTGGTACCATACCAATGGTACCAACCAGTGGTTAAAATTGCAAACCACCGTTTTAGCTGGTCGGAAGCACGTTTTCTGCACAATTTTTGTCACAAGGCCAAAAAAATTGTATCTAGAATAATGCAAACCATCATAGCGCAATCATCTCCGATACAACACGCACGATTTTCTACAGTAAATAGCAGCAACTAGCATGGATAAGTATATTCTAAGTTTCAAAGGTTAGCAGTAAGACACACAATATGGGCTCACCCTCGAGAAATAAAATCTCTCCCTCTATGTGTCCAAACTGGGGTTTGATTAAGATTAGGGTACTGGCACGTTAAAGGGGGGGGGTCGATTGCAATGGAAGGATGCATCTGGAACGATTGATAACCTTGATATGGAAGCTTAGCCAATGGTGATGGCTGATGGTTAAAATTTCTAAGGGCCGTGGGACGGTCTCCTGCTGGCCAATTCTTTACTTTCAATCCTGACTGACGAGCTAAGCCTTCCACTTCCGTTTTCAATGAAACACGTTGCCTGGCTCCTCCCATCTCCGGCTTATCCTCGATCTTTACGATCAAACAACCGTATGGCTACATGTGTTCAGGCCGCCTCTGGACCCGGATTGGACTCCTGTCCAAGGCTTTTTGGGCCATAGCTTAGGCCATGGCCTAAATTTAGGAGTCGATCGCTGCTCTGTGTTAAGGTCCTGAGTTGGTTGGATTATGTAAGGTCAGTTAAAAGTGCGTCACAGACGCGCCGTTCTCTCGAGAGTCCCCCACGCTTGGTTGAAGTTTGCACATGCAACATATCTATGCATAAAGTATATAAGCGAGAGCCATTTTCTTTTCGTATCATTACACATATAGGGGAGTGAGGGGAGATTGGCTTAGAGGGTGTTTATTTCATACGTAGTGTGTTCTCTTGGTATTAAGCATGCCATTGTATATGGCCCATGAGCAAGCGCTGCAATCCTTACGCGATATTGTGCCCGTACCGCGGTTGTGATTGCGCGTTTAGCCCGCGCTTAAATTTCGTTAAAACAAGTTACTCTTAACGGAACTTTAAGTACTTGATGTTTGTTACACCTTGTCAGGGATTAGAAGGTTACTCTTTTATCACAAAGCAAAAATATCATAAGTATTGGAATGGCAACAGAAATATCCCTATCCTATTTTAGTTATTTGTGAAATGCACTACTGCCAGGGCCTTCGAACCTCTGTCTGATGAGAAAAATAAATGTAATAAGTTTCATTCCCAGTTTTTTGCAAAATCTGAAAAGTTCCAGACAACTTGCAACTAGAATTAGAATTTCCAGTTTCCAGACCTAAGAGGACCTATGCCTAAACAAAAACCACATGTACTTTATTGCACAACTGACGAAAAAGGGAACAGAGAAGAGGCACAAAACTAGGTCCATCATTAAAACACAACACCTACGTGCATTCATACGTAAATATTTATCTCAAGTATAAATATAAATGCAAATGTATTTACAGCTTATCTTAAATATACAAATAATAAATAAATAGATATATTATGCCAACTTGGAACTATATATAAAACTATGTAGATCAGAATAAAAAAACAGTCCCAGTTCTTCATGGCGCAAATAATTGATTTCATGACAGACATAAACTATACATAGTTTATATTTCATATCTACGTGCCATTATAGGTTTGAACAAAACCATATAGTAAAAATACAAAAACTAATCAGCTAAATCTATGCTTTTTCATATTTTCCAGGGGTTGCAGACTTAGATACGACGGTTAGCAAATAATGCAAGCCTGTCTTCAATCAGTTCCACGTTTCGTAGATATTCTCATTTCAAAAGCATATGGTAAAGTGGAATTAATACATATAGTAGGAAGAGCCATGCCGTATTGGAGGGTAGCACTAGAAAGGCCAGACATGTATGTATTATAGGTATTAGCTCAAATCTTTTCCAAACTGAGCACACTTTCCCCAACTTCTTCTCTCTCTCCTTTAAGTTCTTAAGCCTTGCCTTAGGCTTACACTTCAGAAGTGGAAAGGGCAACTACGCAAGTATGTCTAAACAAATCACTTGAACAGGCCGGCACATAAATCTAGCCAAAATTATCGTACACTCAAAACGACACAATAAAGATTCATAACGACACAATATATATTCATTCATTCCACTTTCTTCACAAAGAATTATGCATATATTGTAGCAATTAAACCTTAGAAATAGTTCAGCGACAAATAGTTTAAAATTTAAATTATACAACGAATAAAAAACTATGCATACGAAAAGGGCTTGTCAATTTGGACCGTCACCGAAGCAATTTCTAGAAAAGTCTATCCAAATCTGCTCAATGCACAACGAAATTTAAAGTCTCCTCAATTACTTGCTGCCCCGTGAAGAATGCCCATACCCTGCATGCATAACAAATCGCGAATTCAAGTAGGGCAGTTTTGAGCTGTTTTTGATTTGAGTTCTCTATTAGTCAGTCCCTTAAGTGGAGACAAGGGCTGGCAAGGGTCAGAAAGAGAACGAAATCCTTTCAAATAGATTGGAAATGTCCTCAGATAGGCAAAGAGTAAATGGATTGGCTCAATTTCAGGAAACAAGGCATTCAAACAGACAGAAACAGATAAGCCATATGTCTCTGTTTAACCAACTATATATATAGCAGTGAGTGTGTGGGATTGGGTTGATTGAACAGGAAGAGAGGGACTACTAAGTGCACTGCAACAATATAAAGGAAACAGATTTTCAGAGTAAAGTATTTGTTGGTACAACTCCGACTTATTACAGGCCCTCTATTACAAACATATACTTGTCGACAATCGGGAATATAACATTATGTATCTGGCATTACAACGTTTTCGAAACATCTAACACAACGGCTTGGCTAAAATACTGATTCCATTGAGACTAATATTTAACTAAAATATTAGGATATTTTAGTTGTAATGCAACTTTTTTCTGCCCTAAACATGCGGAACCTGTTGCAAAAAGGCTATTAGTAGATTAGAGTTGATTAAGGTAGTACTAGAGGCTAGAGGGTGCAAATGGTTAACGAAACAGCGCCATTAAACATTCTTTAATCTTCACGTTTAAAGGAAGGACTGAAACTAGTTTCAGTCCGAGTTTCAGGTTTTCACTCAAACTAGTTTCAGTTTAGTTTCACTTTCTGTCGGTGGCCTAAAATAATTTCAGCGCCAGTTTCAGGTTCAGGTCTCCTCCCAAAAGTTTCAGTTTAAGCTTCAGCTTTAGCGACTAAAACAAACCTTCTGAACCTGAAACCTATTTTCAGTTTCAGTTTCAGTGCCTGAAACATCACTATTCTAAGGTATTACAACGTGCGCATTATCAAATATTCATAAAATCTTCATCTGTTTACTCTGTTACTTCAGAAATATTTTTGAGCTCAACAAATTTCCTGTTTTATCTTCATCTTCAGCAAATCTTCATCCCAACATTAAATGTAAAATAGTTTTAAATATGCTACTAATTAAAATATCCAACACAGATCAACTTGCCCAAAGCATATCGTTCAAGCTCACGCCTAGCTTTACAACAAAAAATTCATGATTTTAGGCTAGCTTTAGTGATATCACAAATTGATCCGCAAACCACAAGCCTTTTATAAATTAGCAACTTTTATGCTATTTTTATCCCTGTTGCAAACAGAATAGACAACCCAAAACTAAGGCTAACCACTATTAACACTATTCAGTAGTTTAAAATTAAAACATACACTAACAAAAATATTCAGATCATAATGCATTAACATGATAACACCGGAATCACAAACACACAGAGACAGAAAGCTCTTTTTGAAACACACACCTAGGAATATAATTATCATCACATCAGGATCAAACAAACAGCCCCTGTTCTCACATCCCTGCCCCTCACAATTAATTTAATTGATAATTTTATCAAATTAAGACTCATGGAAAGCTTAATGGTGACAGCGTAATAGATATAGTCGACAACAATACCACATAAGCTGAAACTAGTGTAGAGCAGTTTATTTAGTCGATCCTGAACTCAAATCCAAAAGTCAGGTGAATCTTATGGCTCGCCTTAGTCGCTCCAAATTAATTTAGGAATTGATTCAGAAAACCATTCTTGAAGACTGAAAGCGCACAAAACTGATATAATCGAAAAAGCAAAATTTAACACAGAAAAAGCTGAAGTTCCGCATTTCGTCGTCTCCCTCTCCTTCTACCCATATAAATCTGATGACATATAATAAATATGACAGATGAAATCGAACAAAATCAATGGACTAGAATTGTGAATTCAAATAAATACATTAATCATTTGGAATATTAACAAGATGGTCGCAAGTTTAACTTCTATCTAAAGCCGTGACTGGAGATTCAGACCACATTGATAAGACTCTCGATGCTTCACTACATGTTGGTACATCTCAACTGCACCCAGCTGAAATAATGAAACGGTGCACATGCAGATCAACAGATAACGCTAACCATAACAATTATTATTGCAACTGAGAATCAATTATTTAGAAGTTTTTAAGAAATAACCCAATAGTATTAGGTTTGATGCAAAATAGTTAAGTTTGAAAGAATTCAATGTACCGCAGCGTCCTGTGGAGCCGACGTGACACACATACAAGCTTCGCAGCGTCCGCGCTATTTGCAAGGTACGGTGCCCAAATTTTGCTGAGATAGCCTTTACATGCTCTGCCTTGCTACGGTGTAAAATAATGGCCAGAAAACTGCATGCGTTTCTGTACGATACGTGCAGGTTGCGAAAAATTAGGTTTTTTGTGGTGGTAGGTGGTAGGTCCACACGGGTTAATGCCCAGAGTAGTTGCCTCAAATTTGGTGAAAATTACGTGATTTCGTAAATCCTTGCGCTTAGAGTGCATATATGCTATTACCGTTATCATAATAATATTATCGCTGTTATTTGGAGCAAGTCGATGCAAGTCAATTATTCCAAAGTACCGATTTATTTATTATTTGTTTATTCGTCTGATTCTTCACATGACAAGAAAGTAATTGCACCGAAGATATGCAGGATGTTAGTTCTAACTCTGGACTGCAATAACCTTTCAGAATAACTGCGGAATCGCAGAAGACTAAGTCCGATTTTTCAATGGAAAAATTGTAGTTACTCTTCTTCCGCAGCTATTCTTAAACTTTTTTGGTGGAGCCTGCGGTGAGTATTTGAAAACGTTAGATTGCTTTATCGAACTATGTGTGACGATAGCGCCAAATAGCTCTAAAGACAGTTGTAAGCGCATTCTGAACAAAGACACTGTCATATCGAAAATGGGTTTCATGTTCGGATTCTGCAGGTCAAAGAACCCCAGTTAGCAACTTTTGACAAAATCGGAAACGAAATCGGAAACTAAACATTTCCAACCCCATTTTTACTGCACAAGCTGGGTTTTCAGGTCTAAAATAAAGGTTATTTCATAACAAAAATGATCTAGCACGCAAACAGGAAGACCAAAACCCTCGAAACTTAGCCACAATTTAACCCTGGAGCCTCAGCCTAATAATTGGTCAAAGTTATAGTAGGCTAGACGCTGCCAATTTAATTAGATAAAAGCGGCTCACGGTAAAATTTTACCAAATTTCATATTTTGACCTGTCATTGCTGAAGAAGGAAGTAACGCTAGAAAACGAGAATATTTTTGACATTTAATTCAAGCAAGAGTACATAATAGAATAAGAGTATGAAACTCATACACTACAATGTACTAATCGTGCTAGACATGTTCCGTTTGTTAATTCGGGCGGAACCCCGTCTGAAAGTCTCTGGAGGGGGGCCCACCTTACACGAATTACATGTTTTCATACAAACGTGTCTGCTAGCTAATTAGCTTAGACTTGCGGTAGGCTTAAATTGTTACCCAAAACAAAAATTTGGAGGGATGTAGTCTGCAGCCTTTTATATCATTGGAAAAAGCAGAAATAATGCTAAAATTTGTCGAATCAGTTTTTCAATTGCATTACTCTAATTAAAGTTATTAATCAATAAAAATTATTAATAAAATGCCTACTGTAAACCCACATTCGTGTCCAAAAGTCCCAGAATTGGTGAAACAATTTATCCATCAAAGCTGAAATAGTCTTTAAATAAACCTATTTTTCGAACAAAAATTTATAATTTGGCGTCTTGCTTAAAACGGTGAATATGAGACATATTCTTGCCCTGCCGATCCCAAATATATCAACTAGATATGGTGGGTAACTTTTCTAGCTCTCTCCGAAGACGTCGTGCAAACCCTTAATAACACTTTATGGGCAAGATAACATGTTGCTTACTCAAGGGGGGGGAGGTAGCTAAACGTTAGTCCCACCACTTTTTGTGACACTGAATATTTGGAAATTTCTCCCTGCTGTTGGGCTGAACGAAAACGCTTTGGCATAATGAAAGAAGACGTGTAGGCAACATACCCATAGGATTAGCTTTCCTGCAACCTTGCTAGCCTAAACTTGATGAACACTACATTTGAGCTGGTATTCTGCAGAATAATTAAAGTATCAGCCATGCTTACATTTATAATGCAAACAGGTTGAAACTTATACCGTTGTGGTAGGGTCAGTAAAGCACCAAATCAGTGAAAATTGAAAAAGTTTGTCCTAGCTTTTTGCTAGCGACAGCATAGCATAGTCATGGTCTTAGACACTTTTCGAGCAGACCAAAATTTACATTGTTTTGATGATTAGATTGGCGTAAATCTGTTTTGCGCAGGCGAAATTCCTTCGTGAGGCATAATTTTGGAGCCAAGTGGGGTCTATGTGCTACCAAGAGTACATAATAAAGAGTGTGACAAGCGTCACACTCTTCGTTATTAAGGCCGGGGACATGATCTGCACGTTAACGGCTGACCCCCTACACGAATTTGACCCCAGTGACCCCTCCCACAAATGAGTTCCCAGTACACATTTGTGTATGCTCACACACTTGTATGTTTATGTGTTGAACCCAAAAACGTTTGATCAGCAACTGGCCACTTTCGAGCTTCAACACATACAAGCGAGTGAGCATACACCAATGTGTGCTAGGTACTCATTTGTGGGAGGGGTCACTGGGGTCTAATTTGTGTAGGGGTCAGCCGTTATCGTGCAGATCATGTCCCCGGTCTTAATAACTAAGACAAGCGACAAGCGTCACACTCTTAGTTATTATGTACTCTCGGTGCTACCAATATGATTTTGGCAGAGCACATAGTTTTATGCGTGGCATGTGACAATTCCGGTAACTGGTTAATCGAATTGTTGGCACTAACTTTCTGTTTAATTATATAAACCTAATCTGATCAGCAAGCGTTCCATAATGGTTTTGAGCTGATCAGTAAGAAGCTGCAAGACATACTTCACAAACTGAACAGTCTAACAATCCATGACAAGCCTTACTGAGTATTTGGTTGCGTGATTGCGTTTTTCTGGTTCGCATCATACAACCGTGATTTTATTACGGAGTCAAAAATGAATAATGACCTTTTGAGGCTCTAGTTGTAATGTAGTGTAACGTTATTTTGTGCAGACAGAATTCCTTCATAGTTATCGTATTTTAAACACACATGAGGTCTATGTTCACCAAACTTCAACTTCCAGGTCCAGCCGCTCAAGTCTATGTTCTCCGCACTCATGGGGACGAACACAATATGCGACCAAAATAAGCAAAAAATCGATGATGGTCGAGAGCTTTAGAGACCAACAAAAACGTGGGGTCCCTCAATCGAAAAATTCACCACATTCGAAAGTTACCCGACGTTTGCGCAAATATTGTCAGCTGTTGGGAAATATCTTAACCTCTCAGGTAATATTAAAAACTTTGGGACGTCGTTAAAAAGGTCCATTCATTTGTTGATACTTTAGCTTTTTGCGAATCTTCCAATCATTTGTAAACTTTCGAGTCATTTGCTAACCAATCTAGTGTAGAGATTTGTCGAACATCTCAGGAAAAGAATAAATTCAAAATAAAAGGAAGATTGCAGTTATTTTCGAAAAATGCTTCAGTATTTATGTCATATATTTATGAAAGAGATTGATAAGCAGAATATTTTGTATGTTTAGTTGTTTTTATGATTGCTGGTTGACACTGTCAGTCAGCCACCTGTTGTTGTTGTTTCTACGGCCAGTTTCAGCAGCCGTATTTTAAGTTTACTGAGTTGCTGTTAGTTCTGGTTCAGTTGAAGCAGATGCCTCGTGCAGCAAGTCGGGCATATTAAATTTCGGCTAGATCTACATTCAAATAGATTGAAACAAGATTTTAACGGAGAGGAGGCCATCCAGAAGCAATTATGGAACATTTTCTCTTGACCAGACGTAATTTTCCGGGACTCTTACCCCACGAAAAAAGTTAGATGACTGACATTTAATAGACCCAACAAAATTAGCCAAATAAACAAAGATCGGAAAAGGGAAAGGCAAGTGTCCGCACTCCTAAGTTTGGCATTTGGTTATATAGCACAGCCTTGGATTAGATTACACTACACTTATCGGTCGTACTATGCTATGAACCTACATGCACTAGCATTTTGCTGATGTTGCTGCTGATGCTGATGCTGAATATGATCCAACTGTTGGGACAGCTTGATCTTTTCCTGAATGGCTGACATCAGCTGACTGTCCAGGTTCATCAGATCGATTTGAGTCCGAGTCAACTCAGCCTCCACTCTGCTCTTTCTTAAACATGAAACAACAAATTTGCGAGCGATCATTTAACCACAGTTCAACTTCCAGTAATTTCATTGCAACACAACAGCAACTAATATTGGTACGCAGGTATCCACTTATGACTGAAAACCACTGCGTGTTCATTTTAAACCTACATTTTTCACATTTTTTTGAAACAGAATGATTAAACAGACGTTATTTCCTATTCGGCTGCGCAAAGTTATCTAAGGTTATCCATGGCAAATATTGTCATCCTTTTGTTTATAGCAAAACAATATTGAAAACAGTATAGGTGAGTCGAAACCCTGCCTTTTGCTACTACATTGGAAGACTTAGCTACCTTTCTAAAGCGTCATTTCTTTGGTTGAAAGCCTCCCTCACAGGATCACCCTTCGTCTCCAACAAAGCTTCTCTGTCTTCTTTCAGCTGTCGCTTTTCGTCCATCAAAGTGCTCAGTTCCGACCGCTGTTCTTTCAACTGCAACATGCACAGCAGAATTCAATGAAGTCAAACCTGGAGTGCGTCAGTGAAGCCTGGACATCCTATCCAAGGGTCCCCCCCGGGTTCTGGCTTTCCTCCGGGATGTGGGGCGGATCTGATCCGTCCTAACCACATTGGGTCCCCCCAAGCTGGTCCCGGAACAGGAAGAAGAAGAAGAAGAAGTCAAACCGCTGGTATAAAACCACAACAAATAGTATAAACTGGAGAACTCCTTTCTTTAATAGCGAATTATGCATCTTCAGATGTTTCTGATGGACAGTAGCAATGTTGGTTGCCGGTGTTGGGTTGGGTCTCGCAATGCAATGGGTCTCACTTAATACAAAAACGATTTACTATGCTATTTACTATCCGTTGCTTTTTTACTGCAAATGACGGTTATTTTATGATTTTGCAATGAAGATTATTTTAACAGTAAAGCCCGGTTTACACTTGTTCGTTTGTCCGTTTGGGCGTTTGGCCGTTTGGGCGTTTGACCGTTTGGGCGTAGACTCAATTGAAATGAAGTTGTCAGTTTGTCTGTATGGGGGTGTCCGTTTGGGCGTAAGAAAAGTTGAGCAGTGTTGAACATTTTCTTACGCCCAAACGCCCAAACGGACAGACGGCCAAACGGACAAGTATAAACCGGGCTTAACTGCTCCTAATAATAACTAATTTTGCAAAGCGAAAATTGTGTTGTGAAGACAATCACTGTGCTAATTTAAAAAGAAATTAAAATTGACAAACTGGAGAAATCTTTTGTCATCTGGACTGATGAGGCAAACCTTATTATTTAGTAGAGCCAGTTCATCAGATCTCTGCCGCAACTCTGAATCTCTTTCTTCCAATGTCAATGTCATGGCCTTGAGGCGTTGCTTACAGGCTGCTAATTCATTTTTCACAGAATCCAAGTGACCACATACAGCATTCCTCTCCATTTGAGAGTTCCTGTCTACTTCCTCTGCACTTTTCACTTTTTGTGCCTGAAAGCAACACAGCAACCAAAATGCTGCATGCCGTCCCATAACAAATATAATACGAATGCTGGCTGTCATGATCCTACACCATCATAGGGACAAAGTTGAGGGGAAGCTAATCTCTTTTAGAGAATCTTTAGAAATTTTGAAGGGGACTTGTGCCATGTGTATAAATAGAATTAATAATGAGCTAACCATAATATAAATTAGTAGTTTTTATAAAATTTGCAATAAAATTTCAACTTTTTATAAAAAACAACCTAATTTTGTTTAACTTTCATCAACAATAAATTTAAAACTAAAATCTAAAGCTTAAATTTAACTATAAACCTAAGAGTTTGGTGCGGAAAACTTGCCTAACTCCTTAGGTCATTTTGGTTATTTCTTATCCCAATAGCCAATGACCCTCACACATTGTACTTGATAGCAATAGGGCTTGTACCTTCTTCGGGCTGAGTGTAGTTGGGCTTGTTAACTCTTTATTTTAAATATTTCATTCCCATACTTTTGATAAGAAGACGTGAAAAAAATAAAGAAGACAACAACTATAGTGGCAGACTGACCATTTGCAACTCTCGAGAAACAATGTCTTCCATTAGACCACGAAGTTCCAACAGAACTACAGCCAAGATATCTGGCTTCAAATCTTGAGTTTGCATTAGAACTTGAGACGTCAGCATGTTGTCACCACCCGTCATTTCGTAGGCACGATCTCCTGGACTGCAAATGCTCCGAATATTTTTGTATACTTCCAAAATCTGCTGTTTCAACTACAACAAATAGAAACTATTTTCCAACATTGGGGGTAACACTCACTATGTATTTAACTGCCAGTTCAGTGGCCAGCGACTTGAATATCAAAGCTGACTCATCTTAGCTTTCTAGCTCAGCACAGAACTAAGGACCACGTTTTAAATCGCTGTCCGTTCTAGCCAACATATCCTCCTACTCATAAATTTGAGCCCAAGCAGTGGAATGAATAACTGTGAATCAAAATCAAAATCGGAATGGTCGTATTCTTAGAAACCTCAGGAGGAGGAGAAGACTCCACTTTCATATCCATTAAAAAGGAGGAGACGTCATCCGTCGTGACGTCAACCAGGCTTTGAGACTCCTTCTGGCAACTTGGTTGAGTTGTTTTTGACCAACCTTACGGGGCCAGTTTCCTGGCTAACACTTTGCACCTTCGGGTGATGATCATCACATTGTGATGTTTAATGCAGCAAACAACAACAACAACAACAACAACAATATCCAGCTGCCGAATACAACTTCAAAAAATTATTTACAGAATAAATGGGAATTGGCTGATAAACTCATAAGTTAGTTGGTAGTCCTTGACCTAAAACATTTCCAAAAATTGGGTCGTATTATTGTCATTTGATAACCTCTTCCTTAGAATACCATATTTATTCATGATTTCAGACATTCATTCAATCAGACTTTTGTAGATGTAGAGTTGAGACAAATTAGACATCTATAAACACTGGAATAAGCAGTAAGCTTAAATTCTTGTTAGCTAACCTCAGGCCAATCTTTAGCTGATACGTTACGCGAATTTAGGTAAAGTCAATAACCTGGTGGTAATCTCCGAATAATCTAGTACTAACAAAACTGTGAATGCTAGCAAGAGTACATAATAACTAAGAGTGTGACAAGCGTCACACTCTTAGTTACTAAGCTGGGGACATCATCTGCACGATAACGGCCCACCCACCCCCCCCCCCCACAAATTAGACCCCAGTGACCCCCCACAAATGAGTACCTAGTACACATTTGTGTACCATCACTCGCTTGTATCTTTAAGTGTTGAAGCCAAAAACGTTCTATCAGCAGCTGGCCACTTTCGAGCTTCAACACATAAAGATACAAGCGAGTGATGGTACACAAATGTGTACTAGGTACTCATTTGCGGGGGGGGTCACTGGGGTCTAATTTGTGGGGGGGTGGGCCGTTATCGTGCAGATGATGTCCCCAGCTTAGTAACTAAGAGTGTGATGCTTGTCACACTCTTTAGTTATTATGTACTCTTGATGCTAGCAAGATAACATCTGAGCTCTGAACTCTGAACAAGCTAAATTCTGAATACTAATAAGATTATATAACTGATTCGTAATTCGATTTTAGCACATTTCAGTTTTCTCATTTTTTCGGATAAATGCATCTGTGACTGTACAGTGCGCTATACAGTGCTAATAGCGCTAGCCGCTAAACTCTCTGTTGTTCTGTATAATCGCCCAAAGTCATGGGTTCGAAACTTTAAATGACTGTAGAGAAAGACTACGAAAGTTTAGCAGGTAGCACAATCAATAGCATTGTTCGCGCACTAACCGTACACCAATAAATAGACACGGCACTTTGAAATTTAATTTGGTGGTTGAAGAGGGGTGTGTGCTAACTGCGCCAAGCTACAGTAAACCTGTCCTTTAGTGCCAGAGACTGATCATTTTTGGCTAATTGAAGTGGAAGAGCGCATTCTGAAATGCGGACTGACATAGGTTGATTTTCGTGCTGGATCTCCGATAAACCAAATATAAAACAATTTCCATGTAGTGTTATCTTAACGGTTATTAGGAAAAATATGAAGTTTTGAGGCTTTCACGACAGTTTGACCTTAAAGATAGCGCTACATCATAAAGCATACACGTCACAAATGCTAGACCTTCCAGTAAATAATCAAATAACGAAGTTGAAGGTTTAAAAGAGATTTTGCAGGGAATTTTAAGGAGTTTGGTAGGAATTGGGTAGTAGCGTCTTCAGCTACTAACTATACTACATCGGAGCCACTCCCCAGATTTCGGCCTAATGTAATAAGCATATCGCAAGCTTATCCTATTACGAAGGGCCGCTCTTCTTATTATAGACTTTTGCTGAAATCAACGTGGGGATGATGCTCCCTTTTAGGGGCCGAGTTGTTGAACTAACAACTGCTGCAGTATTTCGTTGAAGCAAAAGCTTCATAGTCCAATAAGTAAAAACGGTAAAGTAAGTAAAAAGGTGATATTACCAAAAAGGATACCGATCCAATCACCGAGCTAGGTCAACAATTCAGTGTGTATCATCTCTTTCTGAGCACAGAAAAGCAAGCACTCACTCCAAGCATAAAAGTAGCGAATACTTCCACTAGATGCAACTGAATTGAGTAATGGCACGTACACTAAATGTATCCTCATCTTCTGCATTATGAAGTCGAGCATAGAAGTCCATGTCTTTAGCCTCACTATCTTCCTTGGTCGGCAGGAAGTCGTCGTCACATTCAATGTTGTCATCAAGGTCCTCTTCTTCCTCCAAATCCGAACTGTACCCGCCGACACCGCCGGTACATTGAAGAACTGATGAGAGGCGACTATCCACATATTGCTGCTGTTGGGTCCCACAAAGTGGTGAATTTATCTACAACAAATCTGTGTCCCTATTGACCAAGTTTGAGCAAAAGTCATGCAGCCTATGGTGAACACAGCATCGTTTAAATGTAAGATTTAAAGATGTATTCTATTATTTATTTATAGTTATTTAATAATTTGATATAGTTATTTAAAGATGTAAGCGCTTGCAATAAATTTGCGATGCTTGATTCCTGAAGTTTGAGTTTAGAAGGTTGTTATGAGAACATACACCCGTTCCGCTGAACGTTGTCCGATAAAGAAAACGTTTACACATCTACAGGCACTTAGAAGAAATGCCGGCATGTATCCTTAGAGTCAACATTTATGAATGGGGTTGCTGGACGTCTTCTTACCACATCCGTTTCCAGATGCTCAGTCATTTCCAGTTCATTAAAGAGAGACGTTTCCGGGGTCATGTCAGCATCGGAAGGACATCCAGGAAGACCAGCACCACTTCCACTACGATTGTGATTCTGAGCGAGACCTTGGGATTGACACTGGGGGAATCCATGGTGCATCTGAAGCTGTTGCTGTGACCTTTGAATGTAGTGGGCGGCTTCCAACTGGGCCCTAAGACTCATATTTTCACGCCGTATCTCTTCCACTTCCTGCACTTTCTGCGTCACCTGCAAATCAAACGCACAAGCAGACACTAAATGCCAGCTCCAGTTATTTAGTTAGTTAGTTTAATTCGTTCAATTAGTTAAAACAGTACCAGCAAGAACGACGACAGCAGCACCATGTTTTCGACCAGCAAGTTTTCTGAAACGCGAATGGTTCCAGAATAATAAATTTGTGAAAGAGGTATTTCAACATACATATAAGCACGATATTATCCGCGGCACCATGGCATTAGAAAATTTAAAAAAATTAGAACCTCAACACATTTCAATTAACCTTTGAAGGGTTTTAACTTGGATACACATTGTGGTTTTCAAAAACTAAGTCAAACTTTAAATCTTCAAAAGTTAATGAATCTAATTCTATTTCAGAAAATCGCAAGACTGATAGCCGTTTGGCGTGAACTTTGTTTGGTGAAAAAACACTGTTTTTCCGTATTTCCGTTTTTCTTTTCTTTCCGCTTTTCCCTTTTCTGCTTTTCTGCTCACCAAGATGAAATTAAAGTCAGAAATCAGGATTCAATTTAAATGACGTGATTAACTCAAATTAAAGTATTTCACTATAGCTGGAAAATACGTGAAAACATATGAACTAGAAAACACTAGGAACTACTAAACTTCAAAATGGATCCCTTAAAGTCGAGAATAAAAGTGTGCGAGAAGATTGGGATTGTGTCCAAATTCGCCTACTAAAACAAATACAAATTGTGAACTTCTGTAGCTTGTGCTAAGTATGTTCATAAAATGCATCGATTTCAACGCAGCCACCTTAATAAATTTCAGGATTTACACAGGATTTCAACAGGAAAATTTAGCACTTTGAGTTAACGCCAACTGGCTACAGTGAAACGTTTTTGTAGATCCAAGTAACGCGCGAGATGTTTTATATACTTACAGCGGTATCTTTATCCATATTTTGCCTTTCCAGCATGACGGCCTTGCAATGAACTTCTTCCAAGGATTCAGCCAACCCGTCTCTTTCCTCGGTCAAAGACGCAATCCGCTCTTCCAATTCATGCTTCTTATGAGTCAATACTTGAATCTACAGAAAACATACAATCAAGCAGCCAACGTTTCCACTGATGAATTCTTGGTCATCAATGTAGAAAAATATGACGAAAAATACAGAAATCGGGACAAAAAAGGAAACTTTTATATCAAAAGCAACAATTGTGAGGCAGTGCAATGTTTCACCAGCACTGCTCCCAATCCTCAATTTCATAGTTTAAAAAGTCGTATATAAATTAGGTAAAAAGTGCCTTTACGCGATATCTCTATTGAGCCAGATGATAGGTACGACGAAGACGTATTCATGAACAACCGTGGCGTCTTTAACATAATCTGTATAGACATTTTTCAGAAAATAGTCAATTTTGCTCAGTCCTTTTCTTCACAGGGTTCAACCAGGAAAAGCCAGCTTGAGCCGAGGGAAACGAGGTAAGTTAACTTTAACCATACTTCGCTCTATTCTACTCTTGTGTGTAAAGGACTAAAACTGGCTATCCCACTATTGATTTGTTCAGGTGACAGTAAATGCTTCCACACAGACAGAAATTTAAGGTGGTGATTCATTCCTTTTGGACACATATTGTTATTTGGAGGCGTAAACCAAGATGAAATTTGATTAAACTTTCCGAAATAAGTTCTTTTAGCGTTCTAACACCCTCCGCGCAATCCCGATTCAAAAATTCTAGATTTCCGGTCAGAGTGGTTTTTCCCAATTTCTGAACGTTTGGCACCTGCTATACAGTTATGACTATATTCATTCGAAAGATCTCATTGAGCGTCACATTTTTGCTGTTTAAAGCAAGTTACTAGCTTTTCTCTACCGTGAGATATAGCCGATTTTCTTATTTTGGCGTCGAAAACTTGTCATTTTTGCAGAAATCAAATAATCCAACATTTCTTGAACTACGCAAGCCGTAAAACCAAACTAACGGCGTCGATCTGAAGGTCTCACAGGGACAAATTATCCGACGCATGGTCGTCTTCCAACTGCTATCCTGTAGGCTGCTATCATAAAAAATGTAGTTTTTGCAAAAACACGACCAATTTTTTCCAAAGATTGTGGAGCATTCACCATGTAAGCTGGAGAACTGCCACTGAACAAATGTGTTCTGCACAAATATACCCAGGGACGATTTTTTAGTTGCCCCGATTGCTGCTTTCTAGCTAAAGTAATCGCTTGACAAATTTGGAAAAAGTAGGCAAAATACAGGTTACGCACACATTTCAGCTTATTTCTCTATAACGAAGAGCGATTTCACAATAAATAAAATCGTCCCCAGCTATTTCATGGAGGTATCGAATGATATAACCGAGTCTCGCGAAAAAATTTACTTGAGTCTGCAAAAATTCTGGAACAGTATACTTCTTCTAAGATGTGTTAAAAATATTTTAAAAGGCAAACATTTGTTTCATGGTATGCATCAAAAGGAGAAAATTTCAAGCTACATTCTGATATAAAAATGGCTTCTTAACTCCACGTAATGAATGAGTAATAATGGTGCAAACATTATGTGACCAAAGGGAATCACCACCTTAAATGAAAAGAACAAACTAGTTTTTTGAGTCATGGTACTAGTAGGCAGACTAGTCACCGAATTAGTTGTTTTGGTTAGGGGTGTTAATTGGTTCAGAGCACAAAACTTCTTTCCGCGCTAAAACTACAAAAATGGTCAACTGAACTGAAGAACGGACTAACCTCTTCCCTAAGACTTTCCAATTGCTGAATATGCTCATGAAGCCCGACTCGTCTGAGATTGAACTGTTCTCTAAGGGAGATCAATTGCTGATTCAATTCCTGTTCTGTATGAGCTGCCTGCAAATACAATCATTCATAATACAAATTTTCATTATATACTATTAATGATAACAAGAGTACATAATGCATAAAAGTATAACAAGCGTCATGCGCTATGTATTATCCGCTCACTATACCCTCTGCACACTATATATTTTACCCCCCCCCCGCCCCTATGCATGTACGGGGTCCAAACCGGGGATCGGGGAAGTTCGTCAAGTCAGCAGAAGAGATTTAACTACAAATTGTAATTTGATGTCACTGAATAGCCCTCAATTACGTGTAGTCACTTTCCTTTTAATTTGTAGTTGTAAGGTTAATGAGAAACCAGCGTTTGAAATTTCATATCTTTAACATGTAGAACGTGCGTTTCTCTAGCACATGTGACGCAGTCACGTGACCAAATCTGAGTCACATGTGCGGCAGAGATATAAGTTTTATGGGTTAAAGAAGTGAAATTTATAACACTGATTTCTCATTAACCTTACAACTACAAATTAAAAATAAAGTGACTACATAAACTACAAATTGAGGGCTATCCAGCGACATCAAAATTATAATTTGTAGTTATTAAACGTCTTCTGCTGACTTGACGAACTTGGATCGGGGTCTATGTCAGCATACTTACATGTTAGCTTGACGGGGGCCCAATATATGTATGGGGTTCAAGCTTATATGATTTACACAGTGTACAAAATATACAAGCCCGGGCTCGAACCCCCGTTTCGACCCCGTATAGGGCCGGGGTCAAGGGGGGTTGATTTATGGGGGGGGGGTAAATTTATAGCGTGCAGTGAATGCAGTAGACTTACAACACATGGTGTATGACGCTTGTCATACTGTTATGTATTGGTGATACTAATGATGATACCTTCAAAATAGGAAACAACACTATAGATCAAATTCTACCTATGGTCAAGCGACCACGTTCTAGATATAATTATACCTTTGTTAACTCGATGCTCAGCTCAATTAATTAACACATTTGCTCAAATTTCTTGCTTGCACGCTCACATGAAAACAATAATTGCACAAATGCGATTAGAAACGTAAATTTAAAAAATATTAACCACATATCTAAGGAAAGTATTAAATTTATTCATTAAAGAGTATGAATTTTTTATAGCGCAGTGTCTGCTTCACTAAAGCCGCATGTACATACATATACCAAAGTCTGAGAAAGTCTACACACCTGTCGTAGCTGCTGGGTCAGTCGCTGATTTTGTTCAGTGATTTCTTGTATAATTTCTGACTGTTCTTTTGCGACAGAGCGAGCACTGGAACTCTGTTCTGATAACTGCCCCCGCAAAAGAAGAACATCATTCTGCAGTTCCAATACTCTAGATTCGTATTCAGCTTCCACAGCCTCCAGACGCCTTCTCAACTCGTGTTTCTCCTGTTCCAAAACCTGTTCAGCAAACAAACAACAGCGTATTTCGAAGAGTCCATTTTATATTTCTAAGATATAAGACTAATTAAACTTAATTAGTCTAACTTAAACAAATTAGAAGTCGCTAAATATGTGATCCGACACGCACCGGGAGCGGCAGAATTTAAGATAAGTTATTAGAATGTTACGATAAATTTCTTTTTGTCAGTTCTAAGGTTAATTTTCTGATTTCTATCCTTGATTATTTGCTGAACTAGAATAGTATAGCTGTATTCAAATAGTTACATTTAGAAGAATGCCAGAAGGAAACCACTAAATCTAAATCTGCCAGTTTTTCACATTCAATCCTTTAGTTCAATGTTGCAGCAGTTTGCTGGGAGTCCAGAAACCACCCGTTGTCACTTAAAATTAGTTAGGAGTAGGCAAGGCAATGTACATAGCTAATTAGGGAAAACTAGCACAGCTGGTATTACTTTCCCACTTGATAGCTATCAAAAGCTACCCACTTAAGGTGGTAGTACCACTGCCGGAATTTCCTGTGTAATTTTTTCCATGGATGAAGCAATCTTGACAAAACATTGGGTAAAGCAAGAAACTATCTTTGAGCAAAATCTTGGTGTCAGAGAGTGCATAACTGGCTAACTACCATCGTGGCTTTGCGCATGCGCGAATAATCAAAAATTTATTAAGCTTTATATATTAAATTTTACTTCACCATGTGAAAGAGCCCAAAAAGCTTTTAAACTGCTGTGCATATCTCTTCTGTACGTGGTTTCTATCAAAAGTTACAGAAGATTTTGCATAGGGCTAATTGACCGTTGGTACAGGCAATGTAATGTAAGACCATTTTATACAAAAATTAAATCTATTGGATTTTAGAGGTTGTCCTTGTGTTACTTATGTGCATTACGTAACAAAAAATACTATGCAGCTGATTGAAAGCATAGTGAATTCCTAAAACCAAAGCAAACAATGAGAAATTGCAAATTCTTTGTTTTTTATTTTCTCGTCACTGCTTCCACTAAACTTGACCCAATTTTCCAGATATGTTTTATATCTGCATACGCTCAGACGGTTTTCTTTGTTTTTGAAAAAACGCAGCAGTAGGCAAGATAAATTTACAAAATTTCAAAATAAGCTAAAAAAATCGAAAATGCACTTTTACGAAAAACTAAAATATTAAGAAGCTGAGCGAAAAACTTGAGCGTATAAATTAAGAAAGCTTGCATGGAAAATTTCAAACAAATTCATAATGGAAATGAAGAAGATATTTAAATTTAAAACATTTAATAGATTAGCTCTTGTGTAGACATCAATCCGGCCCCACAACGTTGCAGGCAAGCTCATTTGATGCAAAACATGATAATTAGTATGCCAAATTTTAAGAAGATTAATTAAGTATTTCGTTCACAGTATTTGTTTAAAGTGCACCCTGGTAGTGATACTACCACCGTAAAACAACTAACTAAAACGCATACTAGGCGACTTTACTACTAACGAGGAAGCTAACTAGCTACCTAGCTAACTAAACTAACTAACTAGTAACAAATACTATACAGTAATGACATTTTTAGGCTAGGCTGTCCGAATTGAAGAATATGCATATCCGTAAGTTAGCATTGGGTTAAGTCCTGTGGCTGCCCTAGATACGTTTTTGTACTGATTCTTGTAAAGCTGTGGAGGTTCTTCATAGGGACTGTTGCTAGGTACACAAACACGGGCTCTCCCGCCAAGCGACCGTCAATAATAAAAATATTTGAATATCTGCCTGTTCAAATTATTGTAAATATCATAAGAACCTTCAAAAGTCACTTGCATCTGTTGCAATAATTTTATTCACTCCTTGCCTCCGGCTTGTTGGCCTTGGACTTTAAGCGGGAAAGGGGAGAGGGTCCCTACAAAATCTCATTGTTAACACATGACTGAAGAATTCGTAAGTTGTTGCGGCATGCTGCAGCAACTAACCTCTAACTTAGCACTGTACGAGTCAGCTAGCCTTTCGGCATTTCTAGATAATTCCTGATTCCGTTCCAACAAAGCTTTGCCCAATTCAGCTGCAATAATCAAATCTCTGTCCTTCTTCACCAACTGACAGGATAAGTCCTAATATAATGTAGAAAGGAGTTATAGCAGAAAAGCAATGACTTGATAAAATCAACAGACCTTGTTCGCAGTTTCTTACTTTCCTTGCAGACAATTCACTGTAAGGAGGAAGGCAACAACTTACGCACAGGCAATCACAACTAATTTTCAACGCCGTGGAATCGGTGTCACAAATGACAGACTCATAATATAAGTCCTGGGCCTCAGTTAGCGCAGTGGTTTCTTACTGCGAAACAAGTGGAAAGTCATGTCACGTCTAGAACTAAAAAGATTCTAGCAAGTCTGACTTCTAGTCAGAAGTCATTCAATTAGCTAGTGCCTGAGGCACCTATCCTTCAGCTCCGCGTTTATCCGAGATATGCCAAGGGGCGGCTGTCCTTTCGGTATGCGTGTTGCCACAGAATTGACAATTGTCTCGGGTGAACGGCATGAGCGGTTACTCAGTGTCACCTCAAACTTCAAAGTTGATGTCAATAAAAGAATATTGGCACTACACCTAACTGGATCATCACACTGGTGTGAGGCGTCCTTGAATATATATTACCAAAATCGCTTTGCCAAATATGTAAACAAATTTAGTTCAGTATATGCAAGTTACCCTTTTGAGGGCCAGGTGGCTGAACCAGGAAAACTTTCATTTCAAACAACACGACGTCTACATACCTGTGGAGTTGTATTCTTTGGGCTAGTCTCGGCACTCACAAGACCTCGTAAGGTCTCATTTGCAGTGTCCAAATCAATTGGCGAAGTGATAAAATTTGAAGGACGTTGAAGCTTGGCA